>JAAEAF010014390.1:0-197185 GCA_011037195.1 Triatoma infestans | reverse complement strand
ATGTTTTTTAGCGCATAATATCCTATGCCTGTTTAAGAATGTAAAATGGCAGAAGAAGTTGGTACATATTTAGAAAGGTTGAGGAAAGAACTTGGAAATTACTAGCAAAACTGTTATTCCAATTCACAATACGATAACTTACGAATGTTTTAGTGCAATATATTCTTTTGTATATCGTTGTTTTTCTTGGTTATTCGACAGATTTAATTGTAGTCCAACTTTGCTTTGTGCAGTGATTTTACATTTTGACCTGACCAAAGACATTTAACACAATACATTCTCTACTGTGTCTAATAATTCGTCATTTGCACATCCATAACTCTAGGAGCGAATATCAATCTGTTACTCACTAAGGAAGTTACTTATATCTAGGTATGGTATAAATCCCATTAATTTATTAAATTCTCTATTGGAATTATATATGTAAATTGAATACTTATTAGATTACAAAAATATAGAATAATTCATTTACCAGTTAAATTGGAAACTGATCACTATTTTGGGGGAGCTATGTACGTAAATTGAGTGCTTCTTAGATTGCAAAAATGTAGGGGTATTTTGTACCTAAATTGAGATAAAAAGACTACTGGTTCCACTAAGTTTTCCTTTCTTTAAGTAATTTGTTTAATTGTACAAACAATTAATTCGATAGAAGATTTTTTTTTTTTTTTTGGAAATTACATTATCTGTGTAGGATCAGCTTTCCACTGTGGTGGAATTAGACTTTCTCCTGTAAAAAGACTACAGAAAAATACTACTGTAGTAAGATATTACTGCGAAACTCCGCAAACTATCTCTAGAGAGAAATTACTTTTGCTCAAATAAGAAGTGTTTAAACATGTATAACATATAAATTCCAGTTAAATTACTATTTTTAATAAATGCGTATATACCGCAATTCTTGCTTTTATTTCTTACATGTTAAGCTCCAAGATACGCACTTTCGACTTTTACAATTTGAACTGCAAACTTACAGTAGTTATCTCTAGAGAAAATTACTTTTGCTCTAATAAAAAGTGTTTAAAAATATATAAGTTCCATTTAAATTACTAGTTTTAATATGTACGCATAAATCGCTATTCTCACTTTTATTTCTTACATGTCAATTTGTAAGATAGGCACTTTCTACATTTCTAACCGAAAACTTACATCTCTTCTTTGCAAGAATTGACGGAAATATGTGTGTAAATTGAGTACGTTTTAGATTAGAAAAGTGATTAAATATGTGGAATTTGATACGTAGATTGAGATACAACAGTTATTAAATCTCTGGTTAAACACTAGCTTTTTTTTTTTCCCCTTTCTTTAATTGCATAAACAATTAGTTCGACAAAACATATTATTAACTATTTCGTCGTACATTGCGTTAGATAACAGATCCAACGACTTTAAGCAGTACCAAAAAGAAAACGATATATTAGATTCTATAAATATAGTTGATCGATAAACAAAACAAAAAATTATCTTAAAAGGAAAGTGGAGATTTAACTCATAGTGGAGTCCTTTGTAATTAAGTGGTAATCGGTCATCGGCAGAGACAACATGGGCTCGCACAAAGTGTTAAGTGTTTCTCAGCTCTATGGAAGAAAAGTAAAACCTACTAACGAACGATTTGGACTGTGGTTATTATTAGAAAACTTGGACAACTTAATTACAAATGATTGTGTAATGTTTTTTTTTTAAAAAAAAAATAAGGACTGTTCGGTTATTATCGGCTCTGTAGTTCGGCTGTCCTCGGTGTGTTTTGTATAATAGGCTAAATAGATTTTTCTTAAAGAAGGAAAATGGAAATTAAATTGTAATTGCTTACCAAAAAACCTTACACAGGTAAGTGACTCATAAATCAATATACTGTATTAAATGTCAATATACTTGATCGATAAAAGTAGATAAGAAGGAACCATACATTAAGTTTTAGTTTATTGTTTACCAAAAAACGTACATAAGTAACCGTCTAAAAAAAAAAAAACTCATCTGTTTACCAAAAAAACTAAGTATCTGTCTAGTGATTAAATATGCGGAATTTGGTATGTAAATTGAGATACACCAGTTATTAAATCACTAGCTTTTTTTCCTTTCTTTAATTGCATAAACAATTAGTTCGATAAAACATATTATTAACTATTCCGTCGATAACAGGTCCAACAACTTTAAACTGTGCCAAAAACAAAAAAACAAAAAAAAAAATAACCGTAATATTGGATTCTATAAATATATAATGATCGATAAAAAAAAAAGAAAAAAGAAAGGAAAATGGAGATTAACTTGTAAATTGCTTACCAAAAACCTTACACAGGTAAGTGACTCATAAATCAATATACTGTATTAAATGTCAATATACTTGATCGATAAAAGTACATAAGAAGGAACCATAGATTAAGTTTTAGTTTATTGTTTACCAAAAAACTTACATAAGTATCCGTCTAAAAAAAAAAAATAAGTAAATATATTATATTGCAAACATTGTGCATACATAGAGGTTAATAAACTTTTGTACGAATGGAAAAATACAGGTTAATGAACCCTGGCCTGGGGTACGTGGGGCAGAGCCTCTCTTTAAGTCTCTGTGTATATATTTTATATATATATATATCTATAGAGTGAGAGAGAGAGAGATAGAAAGTATATGAGAGAGATGAGGAAGAAGTATGTGGGTGAGGTATAAGGATCTAAAGAAAACTACTATTGCCAAGTTACCACTATAGCTGAGTGGTGTAAGTGATGGACTTGGATGACGAAGGTTGTGAGATCGCTTTTGCTGACCTAAGCAAAAAAAAAAATTAATTTTTAATATTTCTTCGCTTATAGGAAAAGGGGATGGGGAGGGGGTGGGGGAAAAGTTGGGAATAGGTTGGGGGAGGGGAGAGGGATCATGTGGTGGGAGAGGGGTAACTAGGGCGGTGAGGGGGGGGGTCATGGACAGGGAAGGTTGGAAGGTAGAAGGCGAGGGGGGTAGGTGAGGGTGTGAAAATCTGTCCCAGAACCGGCAAACATATACTACTAAATTCTGCTAGTATAATTTGTTTCTCGCAATTTGGTTCACTTGTATTATTGTTATTATTATTATTTTCTCTTTACTTTCTCTTACTCCTAGCAAGATTTTTGTAATCTTGTCAAATTCTTTTCTTTTTTTTCTTTCTTTCAAGATTACTTTAGGATTGGCCATCTTGGTATTATTACATCAATTGACGGGAAACAACTTTACGACAATAGTTGTGTTATTGAATATTTACCGAGTAAAATTGTAATGAAATTTCCTATCATCAGATGGGCAATCTGGAACGCTTCTTGAAAGATTGGTGTATTCTATTAAGTATGCACAATAATATGTATGGATTATCTGGGAATCCAGATAAACAATTTGTTGGGAAATATTTAAACGACTTTTTACTTTCTCTTACTCCTAGTAAGAGGAAGTATTGTAATCGTGTCAAATTTTCGATATCGAGTTTTCACCGGAAATATCCGTTTTGAGGTCCCCTGAGTCCAAAAATGTGGTTTTTAGCGAGGAATGGTCTGTATGGTGTGTGTGTGTGTGTGTGTGTGTGTGTGTGTGTGTGTGTGTGTGTCTGTGTGTGTGTGTATGTATGTATGTGAACAGCATAGCTCAAAAACGAAAAATCGTAGAAAGTTCAAACTTGATATTACGTTTAGGTATCACCATGGGATCTGACGGTGCGTTATGTGTCAATATTCCTCAACCGGAAGTACCACTTTACTAGTTGTTTTTTTTACGTTTTTGCAATTTTCTCAAAAATGGCTCCGAAGATTTTCTTAAACTTGCTATATCAACTACACATACAAAGAGCTACAACTTTTATTTGAAACATTTCTCCAGGAAAATTCATTTAAGGGCACTTATGGGGGAGGGGTGGGGTTAGGTTTTCATCTAAAGTGCTGTTTCAGTATATTAGACAATTCTGTCATCTAAATAATGTTAATTAGAATTAAATATGTTGTTGAAATTCCGAGTTTGAAAAAAAATAGATAACCGGAAGTGCGTTTTTACTGAAATATAATTTTCAGTTTTCTGGTATTTTCTCGAAAATGGCTCCAACGATTTTCTTTAAACCAGCGTTGTTAACTATACATATAAAGAGCTACAACTTTTATTTGAAACTTTTCCCCTGATAAATTCATTTAAGGGGACTTTTGGGGGAGGGGGGTTATGTTTTCCTTTAAAATGCTATCACAGTTGATTATAACATTGAAATAAATGTCAACCAAATTGAAATAACTAGAAAGAAATAAATACATGGCCAAAATTCCGAGTTTCAAGAAAATTAGTAAACCGGAAGTGCGCTTTTACTGAACAGTGTTTTCAGTTTTCGACGAATCTCATTAAAGTTGGTACACAAACTATAAAAGCTGTCAATTATAATTTGGAGAACTGGAGTAAGAGAAAGTTGTGTGAGTGTTTCACACCAGATTTTCTTACTGCAGTTTTTCGGAATTATCAGAGATATTTTCCGTGATAGCCTGCTTCTTTTTGAGGTCATCGACCGGTTTCGGGCGTTTCGCCCATCTTCAGGAAGCATTTGTCAAACAGTGTGATAACACTGACTTGCCCACAGCAAATTCATATTCCTGAAAATGACCTCAAAAAGAAACAGGCTATCACGGAAAATATCTCTGATGCTACCCAGCTCTGCGGAAGTATCTTAACAATTATTACAACAGTTTCGGAATTATAGTTGACAAACTTCTTCAGAATAATAATTTTTGCTAAGTATTTATTTTTCTCCAAGTTTATACCATGGGGAAAATGTAAACTTAATCAAATGACTATTTTGAGGAGAGCATAACCTTCCCCATCCCCAAAACTTTTTCAAATGAACTTTCTCGAAAAATTATAGGTTCTGTGTTCATAGTTATTGTTAAAAATTTAATGAAATCTGCCTGTTGGAAAAGTTCAGTAAAAACGCACTTCCGGTCAACTTATTTTATTCAGACTCGGAATTTTCGCGCAACATATTTAATTCTAATTATTATCTATACAATAGAATTGTATAATAAAATAAAATAGCATTTTAGAAGAAAAGATAACCCTACATCCTCCCCTACAATCCCCCTTCAATGATTTTTCTTGGAATATAGTTTCATATAAAAGTTGTAGCTCTATATATGTGGTAATTGATATAACACCCAGTTTAAAGGAAATAAACTGTTTTAGTAAAAATGCACTTCCGGTCAACCGGTTTTCTTCAAACTCAGAATTTTGATGATATATTTAATTCTAATTAATATTATTCAGATAATAGAATTATATTATTATAAACTGAAATAGCATTTTATAGGAAATCATAACCTTCCCCCAATAACCGACTTAAATGAATTTTTCCAGAGAAATGTTTGAAATAATAGTTGTAGCTCCTTAATATGTAATAGTTAATATATCAAGTTCAATGAAAATCGTTGGAACATTAATGAGAAAATTGCAAAAAAGTGAAAAATCATTCAAGCAAAAGTGGTACTTCCGGTTGAGAAATTTTGACAGATAACTTGCTGTCGGATCTAATGGTGATATCTAAACGGTATGTTAAGTTTGAACTTTCTGTGATTTTTCTGTGTTTGAGCTGAAGTCGCCCGGTTCGTCATATCCAAAGATGATACCGGAGAAGTTGCAGCAAGATCAAGACCATTTACCTGAGGTCTCCAACAATGGACTCTACAATGTAACTTGTAACTTATTTTATGTAAAAGGTCGATTTTTGTAATTGTTATTGTCCTTTTTTTTATTACATGGCTCGATACTTACGAGGTAAATCTCTTGTAAATTAATGACAACTTTTAAACTTTCAGTTTTGTAATTTTCCATAATTTTCCCGCAGATGCTTTAAAGAGATGAGGTTGAAGTTTTCTTTGTTTATATTTTGTTAAAGTTTACTTTGAAAACTTTTAAATTGATTCTTTTGAATTTTAATTACAGTCAGGTCTTCTACCCCCTTCCCCCTCCTCCCATTCTATGTTTCAAAATACTTTTACCAATTATCAGTTAGAGAATGTTTGTTAAGAGTTTGTAAAAGTTTATTTTAGTTTCTGAAAAGGTTTGTTTGACTAAAGTTGCATCTTAACAGAAATTAAATTATTTCCCTTCTAATCACATATATATTTTTTTAATATTAATTATTAACATACGTGGACTTTTTTAAAAAAATTAAATAACTGCATGGCTATTACGTTTTATTACCAATAAAAATATAATTAATTTTCTATTTTGCAAATAAATAATACATAAAATATAAAATTATTTAGGTTTATTACACCTGGCTTGATATTATATACATGTATACATATATGCTGTGCATATAAGCAGTGCTGAAAGCGGGTCTGTCTTTAAAACTCGTGCTGCCAATATTGTAGGAAACTTATATCCTTGCACCAATTGGACTCTATCTGGCCTTTGTCGACTTCATCTAAATAACCTCTACCCAGTCAGAAGAGTAGAGAGAAGTCTAGTTAATATAAACAGACTTCAAAAAATAAAGAATAAAATAATAAGAGACACACAAGATTAGAAGATGTGATGAAGATGATCCAAGAACTAAAATGGAAATGGAAATGGGCTGGTCACATTGCAAGACTGATAAATGGAAGATGGTCATAAACCTTAAACAAATGAGTTCCAAGGTGGGGATTAAGAAAAGTAACTGCCAAAAGATGAGATGGAAAAAAGACATTGTGAAGATTTCAGGAGAGAACTGGTTGAATATAGGGAGAAATGGGCACACCTCGGAGAAGCCTTTGCCTAACATTGGGCCTAGTTTAAAAAAAATTGTTTTAAATGATGAATAATTTTTATACTTTTATTTTACATCTAATTATTTTATATCTTTGAAGGAATCAATAAAGGGTTTATTTATGTATTTATCCTCGCAGGCAGGGAATGTGCATCAGAGTTGTTCCTGACCCTTATAGAATCATCACATCGCGTCCTCTGCAAGTACATAACCCCTAACTAGGGTTTGTACATATCGTCAGTTGACCTACAGATATTCTTATAACCTTCCGGCTATGGTTAAGTAGGTTTCTAGAAACTTAGGCGAGTATTTCTCGATAAGGAGTGTGGCCTGCCTCTGTCCTGGTGTTCTTTTCCACCGTTGCAGACGCTGGTCTTCCATCCTACCATTGATTTAACGTAATTATTGAACGTATATTCTGGGTTTTTAAATTCTGCCAATTCTTCCAGGAAAATTGGTATTTAGCTGCGCTTGGATTTCGTGATATTAATAATTGTATTTGACACTGCCTTATGGTCTGATATGATGTAATCAGATAAAAGTGGGTTGATAAACCCGTACTATATTTATGTTTTGGAGAATTAAACTGTGAGTTTAATTTATAAAAATGTGAAAAGAGAATGTTTTTCATACACATAGTATTTTAAACATTTATATTTCCGGTGACTTATATTCCGCTCTTTATATCCTCTTTTGGGCCCATAAGAGAAAGTTTTTTTTAAAAAAAAATTATAAAACCATTTTCTGTTGTTATTAACCAACCAGTTTATTGGTTATTTAAAAAATACTTTCTCTTTCAGATTAGATATATTATATTAAAGAGATACGTTAAAACTCCATCTCCTGTTTATGTAAAAATTTCACAATGAACTTCATCCTTAAATAAATATATGTGTGCATATTGTTGACTCGCGTTCATGGTGGGAGGGGGGAGAAGTAACAGAAAACTTTCACTAAGTTCACACTCAAGTGAACAAGTTAATTTTATATGTTTACCTCTATGCTTCTTTGTTTACATCATTTTTTTTTCTTATTATAAAGAAATTGCATTTTTCATGTTTGTAATTTTTTTTAAATTACACCAGCGCCCGATCTAGGGGCGGGCAACCCGGACATTTTGGGTCCGGGGCGCCATTTTGGCTGTATGTGTGAAGAAAATATTGATGTGTTATATACTCAATTAATAGAAAATTTTACATACCGATTATATTTCGTTCGCTAAAAATTTACAGTGCATAGCGAATTAATATCATGTCTAAAAGCTAAAAATAAATTACACTGTTATTGAAAAATTAACGCAGAATTTGTAAAGGACGATGGTTAAACTTGTTTGAACATGTATATACTTGTTTGAATAGAATAGCATTAGCACGCGAGCAGAGCGCTGCTTCAGTTTGTGTTTGAACGTGCATAGACTTGCTTAAAATATATATATTCTTAACGGACGGCAATTTGTCTTTTTGTCCGGGGCAACATAACCTCTAAAGCAGGCGCTGATTACTCACATTAAAATTTTATCGATAATTATTTCGACTTTATTAAATTTTAACAATTTTCGATTTTTTAAAATATTTTAATGCGCAAGAGTATTAATAAGAATAGGAAAGTAAGTTATAATAAACTATGTTAAGGCTAGGAAAAAGGAGAATTGGGGATATGAATGAGAGGAGAGGTTTTGAAATATTATGTATTTGATTTCACACGTCCGCTCGGCCAATAGTAATTCTCCCTGTGATTTTCGGCAAAATATATTCTCTCACATTGTCTCTCACTCTCTTTCTCACACAGTTCTTTATTCAGTTTCTTTTTTAAATCTTCAAATGGACACAACGTCAACCTGCCAAAAAAAAACTTTCTCCAATAAAAGCTTTTGTCATTAAGGTAATATCTTATACTGAGAGTTTATAAAGTGGAACATGGAAGGAAAAGTTGCCATCAAGGTGGGGGAATATTATTATAGTGTTTATTAAATAAATAAATGAAAAAAAAATGCAGAAATATTGTATCTTTATTTTTTATAATAATGAGCTTTTGACATTGGTAGGCTTAACCTTTTTTTTTCAGCTTTTTCTTACTACTTGCCGCTGCAGTAAGAAAAAGGATGGATTAAGATCGAGTCAGATTATTTAAAATTCAGTTATTTCACTGGAAATATTTATTTTGAGATCTTCTGAATACGTAAAATAATTTTTTATTTTTTTTAAATTTAAGGCGCTTGAACATCTATGTCATTAGCGTGCGGGAGCCTTCTCAGAGCACTGTCGGCCACCGGACAATGTTCTTTCGCTATAGACAACACTGTCCATCACCGACTTATTTGAATGATTTCAAATTACTGATTTAAGATAAAGAAAAAAAAATCTAGTGTGAAACACTCACACGACAGGAGTTAGTACAATTACATATTACATAATGACAAATTTACTTTACACTCAAATTTTACAGATTTGCCTTAACATAAATGTAGTGGCGGTGGGGGTTGGAGATATGTACCTATTTACTAGCCTTGGCAGCTACAGATACTGTGCTCAATAGAGCATACCAAAAATACAGAAATCGTTATAGAAGTTTTCGAGAAATCCCCCCCCCCACACACAAAAACCTTAAATTTCTAATCTATAAAGTCGCATTTTCGATTAACCGATTTTCTACAAGTATGGAATTCTAGCAATGCCTCTAAATATATCATTTTATTATATAAATGGTAGAACTTCAATATATCATATTGAAGTGGTACTTTACTGGGAAACTTAACAACTTTACCTTAGAACTCCCTGAAGATAAAATAAATTAATTTCCCTGGAATATGATTGAAATAAAACTGATAGGGATTTATTTGTAAAGATAGTATATAAATTTTAAAGAAAATCGCAAAAAAATGGAAAAAAATATCATTCAGTAAATATGCACTTCCGGTTGGCGGGATTTTGCCCGAAACCTTCATGTCAGATGCGGTGTTAGTACCTAAACAGAATACGAAGTTTCAGCTTCCTGTGTTTTTTCTTTTTTGGTTTTGAAATATTTTGTTAAATCACGCACTCGAATATAGATCAATCGCTAAAAACATTTTTTTTCTTTACTCAGGGGACCTCAAATCCTATGTTTCCGGTGACAACTCGATTTTGAAAATTTGACACGGTCGGAAGAGAAAATAAAAATCTTACCGATGTAAAGATCTTTTATTTGAAATATTTTGGGAAGGGTGAATTCATTCATTTTATGTAGCTGGAGCTGGAGTTAGACTGCAACATGTAGTTCTGCCATCTAGGAAGTCTTGAGGGCAACTAATATTTAGTAAAGTAGGATAGCTGATTGGTAAAAGCTGAGGTGAATTGTGGTACTGTGTTCCATGACTCTTGGCTTTGGATTTTTTTTATGCATTAATTGGTAATAAATAGAAGTATATTTGCTATCCGCCCTCCGTCCATGACACTATTCGGTAGTTAGACTTATTATTATTATTATTTGTCTGTGGGGAGGGAAACCCTACACTATCCAAAGCCTCACTGGGCCCATATAGCTACCCCAAAAAAACAACAACAACTTAAAGTACGTCAGAAAGAATAGGCATTACTTTAACCTTTTCCGTTTTTAGTTCACTTTTTTTTGGGATTCTTAGTACACTAAGTACACTTTTTTTTCTGCGACCAGAAAGATTTATTGTTTCCCTCGGAGTGTACTCAGTGCAATGGTGGTCTTCGACAGTGTTATCTGTCTAACTACAGACAACACTCTCTGGTGAGCTGTATGGGATCCTAAGAAGAGAAAATTGAAGGGCAGCACTGCTAGATTCGAACCCGGAACCTCCGCATGAGACTGTAGCGTGCTACCATCGAGCTAATTCCTTCCCTTAACTTACTTTTAAAAATATTTTTCGTGATTTTTCAACTAAAACTGCGTGAACTGCAATAATACGATTATTTTATTGTTGATAAGCATGAAAAAAGAAAGTATCATAAAATCTATATAATTAACTATTATTTCCGCATTCCTTTTTCTTTTTTTTTTTTTCTTTTATAACATAAAATAGTAATAATGAAAGGAAAATTGTTCGCTTTGTATTTGTTCAGTGGACCACTTAATAATATATAAAATTATTTTTACTTTTTTTTTATTGCTCGTCATTAAAATTAATTAAAAACAGCTGATCAGAGAGATTGTGTTTTATCATCAATTCATTTGAAGTTTGCTCGAATAAATTTTATCAATTAAACTTTTACAAAAGACCAGTATACCTTTTTTGGTAAAAAGAAAAGGGAAAAACTTTCTGTAAATTCTTGTAAAATATGTTCCACCGGCACTGTAAAAGGTATCGGACGTCCAATTTCTTAATGTTCTTGTACGTATGAAGGACTTGTCTCTGTTTCAGAACGTTCTACTGCAAGTGTAAAAAATATCATTTTAGTGAAAGTATATTAGGGTGGTGTTAGACAGATCAATAAATTAAGTTCAAAAATTGATTTGTGCTTTTAGAAATTTGTTAGAATGCTTGGGAAGAGCACATAACATACAAACAATGAAAAACTAAAATATATCTACCTATTTTTTGGTAGATTCACTTTATTTTGAAAAGGTTTTTCATTTTTTTCACAAAAGAAAAAGTCCTTAACAATTTCGTAGTAAACTTTATAGATTTAAATCTTCTTTGTAGGATTTAAATCTAAATTGTATAAAGGATCTTCTGAAAGTTGATTTTAGGAACTCTAGATTCTGTCGTATTGTTGATCTAAGCGCTGTCTTCTGGACCGTAATGTAAACAAACTTGAACCTGCTGTATGTGCTAACATATACGCCCATCTTCACTATATTGATGTTAGGGCCACAAAATAGTTGAATAGAACTTCCAAGTCAGTTCTAGAATAGTAGTTCTTACTGCAGTAAGAGAAAGTCAAGTCGAAAATCTAGTTCACATCAGATTCAATTTAGAAAATAAAAAATTTATTCTTAATAGGAAATATGGCTGATGAATATGGTTTTATCTCTAAAAAGAGACACTCGGTAATAAGTGGTTTTAATCGGTCATCTATTTAGCTCGAAGAAACTATTGAAATGAAAATTATTGAATAATTGGGATGGCATAAAATTGATATTTGATGTTTGAAATCCGAGATTTTCTTAATTGAATATTTTTCTTAATTGAATATATGATCTTTGTAATATGCTCTTTTAGGTTTCCTCGTGTAGGTTTCTTCATTAGCTTTCAAGGTGTATCGAACCTGAAGAGGCTTATTGCAATATGGCCGAAACGTCGGTTTCTAGCAAACCACTGACTACGCGGTTTCAACCCGGAAACTCGAAGTGTTTTTCAAATATATATATTTAATTCTGATCAGAGGGAAGTGGGCCTAGACATATTATTTTCATGTAGCTTTGACTGGCTAGTTAACTGTACCAGCTTTAAAAACACGTAAAACCCATTGGACCGCCCTATACTTGTATATTACTACAATTAGTGGCCTGCAAAGGTAATTAACGTGTACAACTACTTATGGGTTTAGCGTATTTATAACCAAACTCTAACTCTTATTCCGCCATTCCACATTTTGTGGAGTTTACTGTTAATTGTGCATTTTAAGAAGCTGGGAATTTTGGCTAAGGTGTTTTCAATATTGATAGTTTACCCTCTTTATAGACGGAGTACGATCGAATTAGAACGAACATCTATTTGAAAGCGGTCGCTAAAATTACTAATAAATTATACTGTAATCTAAATATTCTCAGAGGGGTTATACTTGTTTCCTATTTGGATAATAAAGGGAAATCCTTGTCATAGTATGTAGCATTAAGAAACCTTGTTCATTGTTCTATACTTCCTACAAGTTTTGCGCTTTCTATGCAAACTTAGTGGCCATTCTTATTATGGTTTTTGCTAAGTTGTGAGCTAGAAACTTATTTCTTCTTGGAAAGAATAAATTCATGGCAACGGCTTGTGTTATTCAGGGCATTTATTAAAGTTGTTTCTATATAATATGTTCACATGGAATTATAATAATAACAACACCAGTTAAAGTTGACATTAATATGTGTTGACATATACATGTTTGTAGTTAATATGCATTCATTGCACAGCTGTATTGCATGCCTTTTGTGTAGGAACTATTCATTCATTTAAATGTTAAAGTTATTAGCTAATTTGTCTACTCTTAAAACCCACAATTAGAGGTTGGTAGAACTCCGTATTTTATGAGAATTATTAATACCTATATAAATACAATATGGTGTGAAACACTGCATTGGAAGAAGTTGAACTATCAAAAGAATGTTTATGTGAAGCATTCACAATCACATTACTCTCACTTCTAATAACCCAATTCCATATAAAATGACAACTGTTTTTTAAACATCATCATTTACTCCTTTGTTTTGACATAAATGTAGAGGTGCCGGGAAGGGGGGACAACTACCCACCCAGGCAGATCTAGAAGTGATTACATTATAGTCCATAAGAGAGCGCCAACAATATTGTAGCAAACAAAGTGTCACAGATTTCTCAGTACCACCTAAAAACCATTTTCTTCAGCGAAACATTACACACAAGTGATAGGTTTATATCAGAGCAGTTAGTATTCCAAGTTTAAAGGAAATCGGTTAAGTCGTTTTCCAGAAAATTCCCTCGCCCCCCCCCGAAAACTCAAAAACCTATACTAAGTTACACTTCCGCTTAGCCGATTTTCTTCAAGCAATACTTCTAAGTACATTAATATTATGTAAGTGGCAAAACCATCATCATGCAGTGGTCCCTTAGAAGGAAAGTTAAACGCTACTGTTCCCCCAGGAACCCCCAAAAAATAAATCTTCCATGGAAATGTTTCAAATAAAAGTTATGGATATTTATGTGTTTTGATAGCAAAAAAAAAAAAAAAACCGTTGGAGCTGTTTGCGACAAAATTGCGAAAAACTGAAAAAAAAAAAATTCAGTAAAGTCGTACTTCCGGTTCATGGATTTTGTTGAAAACGTTTTCGTTTTTGAGATATTTTATTCAAACATACATACACAGAAAGAGAGAGATCAGTCACTAAATACAATTTTTTCCATACTCAAACGTCCACGAAACATGTATTTCCGGTGAAATCTTAATTCCGAAAATCTGACACGATCGCAATACTTCCTCTGACTGTAAGTAAGTGAAAGTAATAAAACGGCATTTTGTTGTGAAGTATTACTTCTAACTTCCCCAAAATTCTTTTAACACATTTTTTTGAAAAGCAGTTACAAATACGAAGCAGATGCAAAGTGCCGAAATGTATCTATATACATGCAGTTAGAAAAATTCCAAGTTAGAGAAACTCGTCAGAGTCATTATTAATAAAAAATAATAATAATGAAAATTAAAAAAAGAAAAGAAAACAGTAAAATCGCACTTCAAGCCAATAGATTTTCTGGATAAACGGAATTTTTGCGGTTGTATGTGTTATTTAATTATATATATTTTAAGCGAGAAATATTATCAATGTTGTATAAATTATATTCGTAAAATATACTGAAATTGGACTTCAGAGAAAAGAACTTTACTAGAGAACACTTCTAAATAAAAGAGATGTATCTAATTGAATGTATATAATAACAGATTTAATGAGAATCATTGAAACCATTTTCGAGTAGAAAAAATACGTGAAAAATCCAATCGCTAATGTGATATACTTCCGGTTGACCTATTTTGAACCTAGTTTTGTCGGCTGATGGTGTAGTACCTACCTATACGAAATAACAAGTTTCAATCTCTCAATTTTTATATTCTCAAAACTAAAAACATATTTCCGGTAAAAACCTAATTCAAAAAATTGTACATGATCGCAATACTTCCTTTTACCATAGTTTAGAGAAAGTAAAAAAAAAAAAAAAAAAAAAAAGTTAGGTACAAATTGACCTACATTTTATTTAATTTGAATAAATTTTGTTCTATTCTCGTTTACTCTTAAATTACGAAATATAAAGAAGATATCTTGAATTTAAAGTGGATTCTGAATTTAATGAAAATTAAGTCATTTTTTTAACAAGTAATCAAAATTTATATTACAGTTTGGCTACTTTTCTAAATCTTAATTTGTTTCCCCAAATGCGCTAATTAAAAAAAGTGTAAAAACAACCTATATACAATTATCATTCATTAAAAAAAAAAAAAAAATCCTAGCGTAATTAGTTTTGGCCTAAATTGCTAATTATGTTATTATTTCAAATAGGACCTTATAATCATTGACCAAAATTAAAAATTAATTCAAGACGCAATTACATTATTTTAGAATTGTAATAATAGCAAAAAAAAAAAACAATAATTATTTACAGGTGGACAAAAATGAATTGTTACAGTTCATTAGAATAGTAAGAAAAATAATTAATAATGTATATAATGTTATAACGGTGTTTAAAAATTCTATAAGACATGTGACCTGAAAAACATGAACGGAAACATATTCTGGGGGTCTTTTGTTTTGGTATGCAAATTAAATTCTAATAAGTTGACTAAGAAAAAAAAACAAAAAACATTTTGGAACTATATTGTTGTTTTGTAACGTGCCTATTATTATTATTTTTTTGGGCAGTGTATTGAAATTTAAATAAAAAATAAATAAATATTTATTACGCTTCAAAATTAATTACTTTCACTTACTTATAGTAAGAGGAAGTATTGTAATCGTGTCAATTTTTTTGGGGGGGAGGGAGAACTTTCTGGGAAATGGTATAGTAACGATATTTTTTTAAACCTGAGAACTGTACGAAATATAAAGGTTTATTTTGGATGAATATGAGGAATGTGTGAGACGTTAAATTTTAAAAAATTAGAGCTGCCTTCAGGATTGCAATGTAACACTTTTAAAATATTTGTTAATTTTATCGCATACAATATTTAAATTGTATATGGTGCTAAAATAGGACAGATTACAATGCAATGTAATGTATAGCATCATCTTCAACCTCTTTTAGATTACATAATGGACAGCAAAGTATCCTATTATAAGATCTACCATTTGCCATTAAAATTTATAAGAGCACCTCTACATTTAAAAATGACAATGCTAATACATTTTTTTTTTTTGTCCATCTCATCGTTTATGTTATTTCCATCCTTTGGTATAACGTATTATACAGACCATGGAAATACACCGTCGGCCGCCTCTTTATCTTTGCATTCCTCAGTAAAATTCTCTGTGTACTTACTAATAATTTTAATAAATTCTGGTTCCCATTTTATTAAACAGGAACATATTTACTTCAGATACAATCACATTTTATATACAATTCTTTCCTAATAAACGGTCAACTAATAAACAATTAATATAGTATATTTATATTCATGGAAAAAATTGAAAATTATCATAATATAATTACGAGCATGAAGCTTGGCAATAGAGAGACAGTTGTAATGACATGGCAAAGTCATAGCAATGTCAAACCTTCACAACAGATAACAAAGAAAGAATAATTTACAACTAGTGGCCTAGCCAGCTGCCTGACTTCAAGACAAGGCCGCGGGCAAACGAACCAACCAAGGGTAAATACCCTTACATCAAAGCAAGCACCGCTAAGGCTGGCCACTGACCTAAATCGGTAGCCAGCTGCTGTCATCAAAGCAAGCACCGCTAAGACTGGCCACTGACCTAAATCGGTGGTCACCAAACTAACCAAGGTCGCACAAGGTCGCACACTAGGACAGATGTCTTGGTGTGAGTGTGGCCAACACTAATATATAAACTCGCCCCATTGGAAGAGGGGAGGATTATACGATTATACTTGAGTACGTCTTCATATACGAGCAGCAGTTTACGCGTCCCTATACAGTTTTTATTTATACTTATTACTTTAGTTGTGCATCTTAGTTCATTTATCTTAATCATTCTAAATTATTAGTTATTTATCTCCTATTTATTTCTAAGTATTTCTTGTTAATAGTTACCATTACTCACGTTTAAATTATTGTACAAATACAGTCTATTTTTATAAATTCCGTGTTAATAATTCGAGCACTAACTTCCAAAAATCTCTAAACTAACTTCCGCCCTTTTCAAGACATCTACTACATACCTCAGGAATCACATTAAACGATTCCACTACATCTTGTCTATCACGGTGGGATCAGATCATCATTAAACGATTCCACTACACAGTCCTACAAAAGGATTCACTTACTAAGATTAACTATAATGTTCCCGAAGACAATATAAGGTTTTGATAAAAAATCCAACTTTAATGAATGGATTTTTCCACTCTTTTCTTTGCAATTTTCTCGGAAACGTCACCAATGATTTTCATTTAAACATTGCATATGAAAACTACACATATCAAGAGTTAAAACTTTTATTTGCAACATTTCTTCGTGAAAAAGTTATTTAAGGGTGGGGGGGTATGAGAGATATTTTCCGTGATAGCCTGCTTCTTTTTGTGGTCATCGATCGGTTTCGGGCGTTCGCCAATTATCAGGATGTTTTTTTTTGACAAACAGTGTGATAATGATAACATAGATTTGCACAGAGCAAATTTAATTAATATAGATTAATTATTCAACAACATATTTATTTATCTATACTATCTTATGATCATTCAGCTCTTATCACTCATTATCATTTCTTATCAGTAACTATTTCACAGTAGCCCACGTCTGACTCAGTATTCTTTCACTCTGCTATAAATAAATAAATAAAATAGTAAGATAAATAATTAAATAGTAAATTATCAAGTAAATCACCTTCACAAAACGTAGTTTAAGTTATACATCCCCCACTTGTTAGATGTTAACATGTGTTTTGCCGCTCAAGTACCAACATCCCTCTTAACCTAGTTAGGTCCTAACATAAAAATTTTTTAAACCAGTGTATCAACTAAATTTGCTCTGTGCGAGTCTATGTTATCACACTGTTTGATAAAAAACATTTTGACGATAAGCGAACGCCCAAAACCGGTTAATGACCACAAAAAGAAGCAGGCTATCGCGGAAAATATATCTGATGCTTTCCAGCTGTGCGGAACCAACCACAACAATTCTTTAAGGGGGCTGTTGCGGAATGGGGTTCTGTTTTCCTCTAAAGTGCAATCTTAGTTGATAACAAAATTCTGTCTACTAAACAGTATTAATTAGTAATAAATAAGTTGCCAAAATTCCCGGTTTAAAGAAAATCGGATAAATCAGAAGTGCATTTTTACTGAACAGTTTTTTTTTCTACAGTTTGTTGCGATATTCTCGATTAAAACACCGACGGATTTCATTAAATTTGGAACCTATTAGTTATGAATATGGACGAGGATCTATCACTTTTGTTTCATTCAGAAGAAAATTCATTTGAAGAAGTTTTCGGTGCGACGGGGGGGAAGGGGTTTCTCCTCATAAAAGTCATTCTTCTCTCTCTCTCTCTCACACACACACACATATCGCATTTTCATCGTATCTTACAACAAGGTTATTTAGTTTGTTGATACTTAATTTTTAGTCAACCATTTTAGGCAAAAGGAAAGTGAAAGTTCCTTTGTTTTCCTTTTTTGGACAAAAACTATAAAACTCTTGATAATCGAAAAATAGTGTAATTTTTGAAATGCCCATAATGAGTGTAATAAACTAGTTATTACTATAACTATTAGAGCTAGATAAAGAAAAATGCTGGCTTTGGTAGATAAAGAAAAGAGAGGGCTATAACAGTACATTATTTTACTTTCACTAACGTTATGTTGCAAGAATGTTACTGTTGTACTGATCCCTTCTCTTATTACAGTTTACAGTTGTTGTTGTTATGTGTAGATTTCCATAGCCCAGATCTATAACAACAACAGCAACAACAACAACAGATATACAGTTCACTTTAATTCTCTTCTCTTGTTCTCTTTTGTAGAATAGAGTGATTGGCCAGCCTCCACTCTCTCTGTTTCTCTTTTATCTATCATTCTCTTCTACTGAACACCATTGGATCATAACTCTCAAGGACGTTTGTATATCTATCTGTATCTCTTGTGATTTCACTATTCTGGGACAGGCTTCTCTCTCTCTCTCTGACCTCATTTTTTTTTTTTACTTTCTCTTACTACTGTAAGGGAAATTATTGCGTCAGTGTCAAATTTGTTAAATTGTTTTTCATCGGGAATATTGGTTTTGAAGTCTTCTAAGTATGAAAAAAGTCAGATACGAAGATGAAATCAAAAGAGCATCGCTCTGGGGCTCAAGTAGGTCTTGTCTCTAGTCAGGTCTATGGACATATTGTAGACTCAGGAAGGAAACAGTACCTGCAGAGATTCTGTGTGGTATGGAGGAACGAACATTGCGATGCTATCTGTGATCAAGTGTGAAGATTTGGAAATCTAAACTGGGCGACACCTATTCCGGATATTGGTGGAAGAATATGTTATCCTCCCTAGATCGAACATTTCCCTGATTTTGGAATTTCTTAAGAGAAAAATTGATTGGAAAGGATGCGCGCTGTGGATTGCAAGATGGCGGCAGAGGCATAGTTGACATTTTTGGGACTTTCAAAAAAAAAAAAAAAAGAAGCAAACAAACAAATAATATATGTCTGCAGATCGATGAGTATATACGTGTATATGAACAAGGTACTCGCAAGCTCGATATTTTGTATTTAGGAAGCACCAACAAATCCGACGTATAATCTTCACTCAAAATCCATCAGCCAAATGTTTTCTCTACTTTACAGATGGTTTTATCAGTTTATCCACAATTTTCTTGAAAAAAGAAAAACGTCTCCAACAGTTTTCTTATAACTTGGCATATTGACCAGTCACTTTTATGTGAAAAATTTTCTCCTAGCAAAATTAGAATTTTTAATGAGTATGTAGAAGATCTCTGGGGGTGTTTAAATTTATTGTTATATTTCTGAGACAATTAAATATGTGAAGTAATGTTAGTCAAACGTCATTTTATAATTATGAAAATTGAACTTCTAGTGGTTTTTCTTATTTTCCGATTTTCTCCAAAACTGGCCTTTTATTTTACTTGATATATTTGCTTTTTTTGAAATACGTTTCACTTGTATATGCAACACTTTGAAAAAACTGTTGATATCTTGCAATTAGTGTGGATGATGAACTTTCCTCAATTAGTGAATTTTGTAAGAGATAAAATGCTACTACAAGATACTATGTGCAATAGTAATTGCGTTTTCTGCATTGTTGAAATTTACCCTTCGGTATAATTGAATACATTCTTAAGTTAACATCATGCATTTCTCATTTTTTTTTTTTGCTAATGGCCTATCCTAGGTGTTTATTTTATATAATTTTAGTCTATAGAAATGTTGTTAGACTACAAAACAAATTCGAGCGATTTACACAGCGATGGGATGACAACTCGCAAACATCAACGAAAGCGTTTGGTTCACCCAGAAACTGCTAATGAACCTTACAATCCCTTGATGATTCAAGAAATTTTACAAAGGAGACGAAAGCCTGGAATATGAGTGGCCCGGCCATCGGAACTTGATTGCGATTAATTGAGGGCCAATCATCAGAGCCGAGCATATTATACTACAAGAAAAGTTGCCGTAGAAGCTAACGTTGGCAAGTCATTCTGCATTTGAAGCAAATTGCAAAGGAGATAAAAATCTCTTGATAAGTAAATATTTAGCTGACTTAATTTACAAAAAAAAAAACACATCATTTTGAAGTGTCGTCTTTTCTTATTGTAAGCAACAACCACGAACCATTTTTCGGCTGGATTGTGACATACGACAAAAAATAAATTTTATACGCCGACCGGTAAATCGGGAGCAAGCTCCCGAAAGAAGCCATGGTCACTATTTGGTGATCTGATGTCGTTCTAATCCACTGTAGCTCTCTAAATACCGGTGAATCCATTAGATTTGAGAAATATGCTCATCAAATCGATTAGTTGCACCGAAAAAAGGCAACGCCTACACAAGCATTGGTCAACAGAAAGGGTCTAGTTCTTCTCCATGACAACGCCGACATGCAAGTCGTATAATTATTGCTTCAAACAAATATTGAAAACGAATTGGGCCCTCGAAGTTTTGCCTCATTCGCCATATTCACTTGACTACACAACCTCAACCACCTATTTCTTCAAGCATCTCAAGGGCAAAAGACACTTCTCCATCTTAGCAGGATGTAGTTTAATACTTTCTAAGAGTTCGTCAGAATCTCGGAAAACTGCATTTACTATATAGTATATAGCAAAGATTGTATAGTTGAATGCTTCAAATAAGTGTTAGAGAAAGTATTGCGATCATGACAGATTTTCGAATTTGTTTTTCCACCGGAAATACATTTTTTAGGAACTCAACAAATCGAAAAACTTTTTTTTTGCTAATGGTCTTTATGTGTGTGTGTTCAAAAAAAAAAAAAAAAAAAACGCAAACACGAAAAGCCGGCGGAAGCTCAAACTTTTGATATTCCATTTTAGGCACAATGCTTCAGACACGAAGATTTCTGGCAAAATCCATCAACCGGAAGTGCGACTTTACTTGAATGGATTTTTTAATTTTTCGTGATTTTCTCGAAAAAGGATACAACGATTTTTTGTTTAAACTTCATATAGGTACTATCTACACACTGTACACCTACCTATCCCTTTTATTTGAAACATTTTCCCGGGAAAATTGATTTTTTGGCGGGGGGGGGGAAGTTCTGGGGAAACAGTAGCATTATTCTATCCTCTAACTTACCACTTCACTATAATATATGGTTTACATAATATTTAATATATATTAAAAGCATTGAATTAATATACATTAATTTGAAGAAAATTGGTATACCGGAAGTATGATTTTATAGAAAAAGGTTTTTTAGGTGTTTGGAATGTTCACAAAAACGGTTACACCATTTTTAATTAAACTTAGAATGCTTGCTGTATATATAAAAATGTGTCACTTTTATTTGAAATATTTTTCTGAAAAACTTGATTTTAGAGGGGTAATGGGGGGGTCTGTCAGTTAGTTTAAAATTAAATTTGTGAATAACTGTATTGGGTCTATTTAGAAATTAAAATTTATTAATTTTTTCTTTTTTATTTAATTATAATTCAGGTAACGAGGTTAAATATTTTGCTCATTGCATCATCTTTAAATAAGCTCTTTTGCATATTTCTGTTGCACATACTTTTATATAATAATTGTAATTTATTACATAGTTTGCATGCATAATATGTAGAATTTTTATTTCCGTTTTAAAAAAAAAAATTGTCCATAAAAATGGAGGATATATTATAAATACAATGCACCAGGAAGTTAAAACGGGTTGACCTATTTTTCTTTGATTATTTGTAATAATAATCATAATAATAATAATAATGTTAGTGCTACGATTTAATTAATAACAATAAAACATTTAAATCGCTGACCTACCTGTGTTTTTTTTTTAATACTATAAATTATTTCATGATTTTTTATTATACTTGTAAAAATAATTTAATTGCTTATTTTATGTTGATTTTTAAATAATGAAACTAAAGGAAATAAAAATATTTAATAAAAAAAATAAAAAATTAGTAGTTAATCGTGAGTTTATAGGAAAAAGTAAACCCATGGTTAGTTTCCTAGTTAATAAATTATGGACGTGAATATAGAAAGTAACTTTTTTAATAACATTTGTTCAATAATTAGAAAGATATTATAATTTTAGAGATTATTTATAGTTTTTTAATCGAAAAAAAAAATCTATAAATTTTACTATAATTACATGTATATTCGTGCTTTTAAAAAATTGCAAGTTTCAATTTATTAACCAAGTATTTAAGAGGAGGTAATAAAGGTCAAGGGTATCATGTATTACAGTTCCTAATTGGTAATATTCATTAATAAATCTTCAAAAACAAAAAAATCACTATAAATGCACAAGTAACTAATAATCAATCATGAAATATTTTCCCTGATAGCCTGGCTTCATTTTATGATCAGCGACCGGTTTCGGTAACACAGACCGGTTTCGAAAAGAGTGCGATATCACAGACTTGCACAGATCAAAGTGTGAGTATATAAAGTTTATATGAATATTATATAGTTTATATAAATTTTATTTACAGGTTATAAATCAGATTATAATGACTTGTGCTATATGACCTCCAAAAGTAGCAGGATACGATTGTCAGTCCCGCAGGATTAATAAAGTAGACACAGAAACCACTTCTTACATAAACAAGAGTTTATAAATAGCACGAAAGTTTATTACAGACAGAAATGGAAAACTTGGGTTCAGAACCACCAAACCAATTATAATAATGTAAGGGTGTTGTGAGGAGATGTTGGTTGTTGAAGATGATAGATAAATAACACCTTAATATTTGGTTTAAGATATATAATTGATCTATGTAAATATATAACTGACTGTATACCAAAGACTTTACACTTTAGAGTTTAGAACCTAACTGAACTGACAGACTGACGTGGCTAAACGATATGTATGGAGTGGATGTTTGAGTGTAAGACTGAATTTTTCAGAATGCTTTCTGACTGTCTCTCTCGTATTTATATACACTAGCCGAGCCTCTCCTCTCTCTCTGCGAGAGGGGCTGTTTCTCTCCACTAGATTGGATGAGTGGTGGGGGTTCACTCGCTAGCGTGGATGAGTGGTATGGGTTCACTACCCCTACAATAATAATGCTGCTGCTACACAAAATAATGTATAAGAAAAACTAAAAGAGAACTTAACTGTCAAAACAGTAAACAAAGGCACAAGAGAAATCTCAGCAACTCTATGCGGGCAGAAGGCTATCTCAGTGTTGCCACAGGGTCCCCAATCTTTTTTGATATTGTGTCCATAACAATTTGGGTGTATAAACTAATTTTTACTCTGTGATATCGCACTGTTTTATCTAAAAATATTCCTGATGATGATGGGCGAATGCCCGAAATCAGTCAGCCGGCAACAAAATGAAACAGGCTATCCCTGTAAAATAACAGCAAGCTCTGCAGATTCAACTACAACAAATAGTAATCAGTTTTTAATATTATGATTTCCTTCTTATTATCCCCAATTATTGAGGATAATAATTGTATTGTTGCACATTTTTTTGCAACATCTAAAGTATTCTTTATTTAATAAACCATCAAGTGGATTACTTTTTGTCAGCCTAGGAACAATTACATTATTTTTGTAATATTTCTTTTAATTTATCTTCCCTCTGTTCAATGTTATTTATTTTTATTTATGAATAAAACCACTTATGTCATCAGTTTTATATATATATATATAAAGTAAAAGAAAAAAAATATATATAATAACATCACTTACTTAAAATAAACACGATCCGAGTGAGATCTGTAGGTAGTTTGCCAACCTACAGACAGTTTGAATGTTGTGATTTTATAATATACATTCAGCCCACTTCTATCTAGCTTAAATAAAATTTAAATTAATTGGTTTTTCACTTCATTATATTTCTACCATTCCCTATTTCAGGCAACATTTTTCCTACCTATATTACTGTCTGATATAATTGATATAATACATTTAACTATTTTATTTCCTTTTCTTGCTAATGACAAGTTATCCATCAATGTTTTCTAGCTGTTATAAGTAACATTTTTACTTTCTCTTACTCTTCCTGGTAAGAGGAAGTATTGCGATTATATCAAATTTTCGAAATCGAACTTTCACCGGAAATACATGTATTGAGATCCGCTAAGTAAGAAAGAAATATTTTTTCTTAATGGTGAGTGTGTGTTTGTTGTATTTTAATGTTTTATAACAAAATATCTAAAAAAAACGAAAAATCACCGGAAGCTCACACTTGGTGTTCCGTTTAGGTACTACTACCACATCTAACACGAAGGTTTCAGGCAAAATCCACCGACCGGAAGTAGTGTAACTTTATTCAATATTTTTTTTTTTCGAATTTTCTCAAAAAGACTTCAATTATTTTTTTTTATCTACACACTAAATAAATACCAATTATTTGTTACATTTTCCTGGAAAAATTGATTTGAGAGAAGGGGGTTCTGAGAAAATAGAAGCTTTTAGCGATGCTTTAAGGTACAATCAGTTCAGTACAATGTATGGTTTTGTATGTACATTAACAGCATTGATAGAATTACAATTTGAAGAAAATCCGGTCAACCGGATGTGCGTCTTCACAGAATAGCTTTTTATGGTTATTTTGGAACTTTTTTTTTGAAAACGCTACAATGATCTTCTTAAAAACTTGGAAAGCACTTAGAAGAACGTGTCACTTTTAAATGAAACATTTATTCGAAAAGAATGATTTTTAGTGAGGGGTTTCAGGGGAAAGGGTGCGTCTGTCAGTTAGGTTTAAATTTAAACTGCACAGCACAAGCACAAGCTTTCTTGGTTTTGACAGAGAAAGCGCTCTACACAAGTCCGCTATCTAAACATGATAATCCGTACTACTTTTTTTTTTATGCCTACCCCAACTAACCGTTGTAAACGTGGTAATTTTAATAGACAAATTGTTAATTAAATTGTATTAATTGGTTGGTATAAGTCTTGTTTGTTTCACACCCGAATTTCTTTTTATATTACATTTTATAGAATTGGTTATTTAATT
Source organism: Triatoma infestans (assembly GCA_011037195.1). Classification (NCBI taxonomy): domain Eukaryota; kingdom Metazoa; phylum Arthropoda; class Insecta; order Hemiptera; family Reduviidae; genus Triatoma; species Triatoma infestans. The sequence goes on along the minus strand of JAAEAF010014390.1, from coordinate 171,993 downwards.
TCTGTTATTCCAGACTAAGAGAATTTGAGTTTTCTTTTGGAAATTTGAGAGTGTTCCTTTGCAATTATAGAAACTAGTCGTTTTTTCGTTTAAATGTGCCACTATATTAAGGTGTATATAATCAGTATTCCCAGAAAATTAATTTCAAATAAAAGTAGTTAAACCCGACAGCATAAAATGCAAAGTTTTTGGAGCTTAGGTGTGATACCTTAGTAATTATCTTATTTGAACTTCTTGAGATTTAATGCTTTTGAGGTAAGATGTTTTGCGCTTACTCCGCACTACTCCGAGAGTGAGTGGGAGAGACCACTTTCTAAAAGAGACCACTTTTTCCACCTATAACGGATCTCAAACAAATCGTGAAAATTCACGATTTTCTTTTAAACATTACAATGGCTTACATAAATAGGCTTATACGTTTTATTTGAAACATTTTCCTAAGAAAACTAAGCTTTTGAATATGTGGATGGTATATGAATGGTTTAAAATACCAAAGCTGAGTCTGTTTAGTGGGAGTTCCGGTGGGCGCGGGTAGCGTTGTTAGTAGCTTAACCTCTAAAATGCTTTCCAATATTAATTATACCTGCCGCCACTTAAGTAATAATAAAGGTAACTAAGTATTTAGTAAATATTCTAAATTTCCGGGATATTTGTCACCGTTGTGAGGCATAACGGTAATGGGAAGGGGAGTGTGTTCATTTCACATCATTTCATTTTCCCAATTTAAGCTCTTTCTACTTCTAATTCTTCTTTTCTCATTCTAGTTTTTATTGTAAACTTGAATTTGGCCATTCAAATGTAACCATCACCAAATTTCTAAAATATTTCCTTTCCCTCCCCCACAAAAAAACTCTCACAATATTCCAAAATTTTCTGTACGCTAAAACTAATTTAATCCCTAAATTGGTCATTGCAAAATATATAATTCATTTTTTTGGGGAACAGTATTTTAACCATTTACGTAATTTCTATTTGTGTGTGTGTGTGTCTATGTGAAACATTCTATTACTCAGCCTGACTCATAAGTAAGAAATGCATGTGACCCTCTTTAAAGTTTTACATTTCCCCCCCAAAAAAATCTAGGTCATCATTGTAGACGTTTTAATAAATATGTACAAGACTATTCACTTTTATTAGTCCAGAGCAATGTCAACTATAGGCATATTTTTAGATATCAAAATGACACTAAAATAAAATACCACAAAGTATGTTTTTGTGTACGCTATCTGTATAATTTTTAAAAATATATAAGATTCTAACGAAACATATCTTCGTAAATTGTAAATTCCCATCATCCGTCCTTCTTTAAGCCCCAGAAATTCCCCAGGTAATGAGCCGTCTTGAGGTAGATCGCAAACCTTCTTCCTCTTCCCCCACCTAGCTGATAGGCGGGAGTCTACAGAGTGTAGACTGGCTTGAAAGCGACAATGCGATGTCGTCTCTACCCGCTGCTTAAGAATCTTTAACGTATATTTCATAAATATACATCATCGAATCCGTCCTTTCGATGTTTTGTCTAGTGTAGGTGTAATTCATTCAAAAATACCTATGAGCGAAGGAAAAACCAACAAAGCCAGTTACCACGTACAGTGGGACTACTACATGGGGCGTAGTATGTTTACTGTACTGGTTAAGTTTTCAGCATTCAGCGGAATCGAGAATGATCAGAAATTGAGTGACACAGTATCCTCAGTGCGGTTTATTTTGGGTCCCCATGGTTATCCCTCCGAGATTGCTTCCACTTACACAGCAGCTATGGAAGAGAGGAGAGGAAGTGCGGCCTAGTGGGCAAGGTGGATGGGGGTCGAGAAGAGTAACACATACGCAAGAGGATCAAAAAATAAGCCTGCCTAAGTAAAATTATGATAATGGAAATGAAGTAGCAAATTTAACTTATTTTCCAATTGAAAAAAACTTAAATCCTTTTAATGAGTACCAAATAGTTGCATATATTAATATTATTTATATAAAAGAATTGGTAGATCTTGAAAGAAAATATAATGTGATATCGGATTGTTAATATGATTGCAAAAGGTCACAAATAATAGCTTTCCTTCACTAAAATTTAGCAGCAATAACTCGACCATAATTATATATGGCCATTAACAGATATAGTTTTTAAGTCTTTCCATCCTTTGCTTAGATGACTTAGACATTCTATAGAATACCTAGCCTAAGTATGAAACAAAAAGGATATTTCTTACTTTGTCTGAATGCCTAGGCATTCTATACAATACCTGAATTTCCTACTTTGCCGGTAACATATATATCGAGCAGAATTTTCCTGGTTAGGCTTGGTTGGTTGTTTATGGGTGCAGCCGAGGTTAGGAGACCTTCTTGCCTATCTCACCTGCTGTTTTATTGCTAAATTTACATTGATTTTTTTTTGTTTAATTAGCAAATATCCTTGCTTAGATTAAGGTCACCATTCTACAAATAAGGTACGAATAAGAAATTGTAACCTTAATTTTTTACCTTCGCTTTATATATATATAAAACAATAGTGCTACCCTTCAACTTGGAACAGTTTCATTGAAAATTCAAGGAAACGTGAGTTTTTTTATTTTTTTATTCAAAAGCTTAGCTTTTAAACTTTACACCTACATTATAAAAGCTCTTTCTGTTCTTCTTAAAAGTTATTTTGCATAGTTTCATGTCATGAAAACTTATAATTTTCCTAGAAATTTCCTTCTAAAACATAAAATAATTTTCTACTTATTTTCTCTATTTAATAATTGATTTTCTATGTTTCTTATACATTTTTAAATAAATGTTCCTTTCTTACAACCCCTCTTTTGTTGTTACTTTTTTATGATTAACTTTCAAAATTGCTTAATAAAAGCATGATTTTTATATTACTACTGTTTCTCACAGATACGCGCAGCTGTTTTTAAAAGTTCCTACAGAAACATAAAAGAAAGAAAACATACAAGCACACATTTAAAACAACAGACATACTGATTTTCAAGCTGGTGGCTAAGTGCATACATATGTTTAAGAATTACGTCATCTTATTACTTGATATACCCGGATATTTTTATTTTAATTTTTTTTTTTTTTTTTTTAAACAGCCTTTCTTTTCTCTTTTATTATCATTATTTTCAACATCATCAACAATATTATCTATCTTTCATTATTTGCTCACTTGTTATAAAACTTAACTGTGTGATTTAATTTATCTTTACAATTGTAAATAATATTATCTATGATAAGTTGTCTTGTCAATTTTTATTTCTTTTATTTCTTCGTAGGGGAGGGAAGTTTGTGATCGTATAAAATTTTGGTAATTTGAGTTTTCATGGAAAATATACCATTCTGATTTCCTGAGTCCCCGTTAAATGTGTTCAAATGTAATATTCCGTTTGGGAAAGTCCTATGGGATCTGAATAGAAGTTATCTATCAAAATTTATCAATCGGAAGTATCTTTTTCTTTTCTTTTATTGTTTTTGCTTATCAATTTTTCCATTATCCTATGCGATTTTCTTGAAAACGGTAAGCCGGTTCCAGAGGTTAAGTATAAAATAAAAATAATTGTAGAATAATTTACGTTCATAATTATGGGATAGTACCTTCTTACAAGCAGAAGAAAGAAACGGTAATAATATTTAGTATGACAGATTTGAGTGAATTTAATGTATTCATATACTCTTTGAGTATTGATCTATTGGGGTACTGAGTGTATTAATTATCTTTCACAGTTTGTTTTCACAATTAATTTTTGTCTTTTTTTTGACTTTTTTGTTTTGTGTGTGTGTGTGAGCAGAGTTACTAAATCTAAATTAGTACGAATATTTTTAGATTAAAAACAAAAGCGCGTCTAATCGCTCAGCTATCGTGGCGCCTTTCATAGTTTATTAATAAATAAGGTTTAAAGAAAAAAAATTCCCACAGGTTTGGAAAAAATGAAAAGAAAAACTGAAAAAAAATCGATACTAGAAATTGGGTAAAGGGAATATAAGATTTGAAGTTTCTTTTACGTACGCACATAACAGAATTCCCAAGAAACAATTTTTTTTTTTTTTACTCAAAGTAATCAGAGTAAGTTCATTGCGAAAATCTGTGTAGACCTATATATTTCTTTCTTTATACAGCTACACATTTTATACTTAACTCACTTTTGAAAATTCTTTAGGGATATTTGAATGATCTAAGGATATTGCTTAACCAATAATTAGAAATAATAATAAAATAGTCTGTGTTGGCCTAGCCATTTTTTTCTAACAGTATTTATCAGCCAAAACAATTGAGCACGGATTTCCGTTTTGCAATTGTAATTTTATTCGGAAAAAAAAAGGTCATACATTTTTAATTTTGTTTTGAATTATGAATACGCTGTTATTTATCATTGTGAATTGTTAATAAAATTTGAATTTGAAATTGTATCTTCTTTATGTAGAGGGGGTTTTGGTTGTGAGTTAAATTGCATTTTTACTTTTCGTTTACTAGTGTAATTGAATGGAAGTAAGGATGAAATAAGAAAGTTACAATAAGCTGTTTTTTTGTTTTTTTTTTTAATCAAAACACACCACAGGGCGTACCTGAGCTCGCGCTCATCCCAGCCCGCAAAGTATTCATCCATCGCAATCGACTTACTATAAACAGAACTGTTTCTATATATACATAAATCACTAAATAAACGAGGGATGGGCACTCAAAAGTGCACTTAAACGAGCATAAAAATTAAAGCATTCTAGATAACCTAGTACACATACAAACCTCACACAGTCAATAAATACAGTCATACCTTTCACATCCATACACTACTTGATATTCCTGAGAGGTCATCACATAATTCTACAGTTACCCGAATCTAACACACACAGACTACAGACAATCAATAAATTACTATCACATAAAACATTCACTCCGCCTACCCAAGGGAAAGACCCCCAGGACATACCCCGCGATAGAGCAGATTCCGCAAACATACAATATAAGCTGTGCTAGAGCATGCAATTTTAGCATGGAGGGTAACGAGAAACCACATGAACACTTTTAGAGGAACCAGAAACCTATTGTACTATAAGCGACCAATCTCTCCAAGAGGTACTCAGAAAGGAGAAGAAAGTCAGGAGAATATCGCTCTGGGAAACCCTCCCAGAACTTATCCCCAGCAGGCTAACCTATCCTTACTTTCCCTTTACTTAACCTTCCCAGCAGGCTAAGACTTACCCTACGACCGGAAAAAGTTAGAAGTCAGTATCAGTCTGTGCAAAAACAAGGCTTCGCAACTTGATAGGGTTTTCTCACGGAGCATTGTAGACTCGGGTGGGGAGTTGAAGGAGTTAGGAGGAGACTCCAATATACACCTTCAAAGAAGGTTTTTTTTTTGAAGCCTGGGTACCTACCTGGGTATTTTAGGAGAAAATATCCTCCTGGGATCCTTGTCAGATTCTAAGGAAATCAATCTTGAAGGGGTATAAGGTAAGTTGAAAGGTCTGATCCCGTCACCGGCAGAATGGCGCAGTTGACCTCCTTCGTTGTTATTCAGTTTGCTCCAATAATATAAAATCTAGTGTGAAACTCTCACACGACTTTCTCTTTCCAATTTATACAACTTAATTAAATCAAAACCACAAAGCTTGTGAAGTTTAAATTTTAACCAGACAGACGCTCAAAGTCTCGCTAAACTCAATTCTTTCGGGAAAATGTTTCAAATAAAGCTGATACGTTTATATCCGAACAGTTGATGCACCAAGTTTAAAGAAAATCGTAATAGTAGTTTTTGAGACAATGCCCCCTCAAAAAAAAAAAAAAAAAATCAAATACTTTACCTGTAAAGTCACAATTTCTCGGTTAAGCGGTATTTTCGGGCAAAGCTTAACGTTATTCTTCTCCCAGAACCCCGAAAAAAAATTAAATTTCCCAGGAAAATATTTAAAATAAAAGTGATAACCGCTTAATCACGAACAACTGAATAGTCACAGTTCTATTTGATGGATTTTGACCCGAAACTTTCGTGTTAGATGCGGTGGTACTGTGAAACGGGATAACAAGTTTGAGTTTACAGCGACTTTTTGTTTTTTTGAGAATCGCAAAAAACATTTTTTTCATACCGGAAGGACGTCAAAACATGAATGTATTTCCGGTGAAAATTCAATTTTACAAATTTGACAGATCCCAATTCTTTCTTTTTACTAGCAGTATGGGAAAGTAAAAATGGAAGTCTTGCAATATCCCGCTAGATTTGAGTATTTCAGTTTTCTACGAAAATACATCTTTTTTTGTCCTCTAATAATTTTTAAAAAAAAGTAAAGTATTTTATGAGAGTGCTATCACTGACAATATGTATTTTGTATGAATAGTATAAAATAGAAATAAACACTAACGGGGCTTAGGATGCAAGTATTTATTAGCGTGAATGGGTAAGTTTATAATAGGGGGGGGGGGACTAATACCGGCCAGGGGTGGCAACTTTTGGTCGTGTGGGTTGTCTTCCTGGAAGCCACTGTCTTTTGGAGGGGCGGGTCTGTGCCCGGATTGGCTACCCCGGCACCTGTATGCATGTGAGTGTGATAGCAGTGTAATTAATGTACATATTTTTAATTTAGGTTTAAGAATAATTGGTGCGTAATTATCGGAAAAACCACCGCAAATTTTAGCGGAACGTATTCCATTAGCCTTAAATAATTTCTCATTGGTATGAATATATTTATCCGAATGATTGATTTTTTCTTAATGAATGCATTTATTTAGACGAATGTTTACTGTTGAAAGGTATTAAGTAGAATCACAGACAGGATTGTGTTGTATGAGACGCGATGGAGCTGGTTTTTGCAACGTACCACCGGTGCTGGATATCTTACAGTAGTGATGGTTTGCTTTTTTTGCATATTATAAACAGTTTCGAGAAAAATCTCTCATCTGCTCATCTGGTGTGGTGAAGGTGAGGTTCTATTTTTTGTTTTTAATCAATCGTTTTTCATATCTTGACAATAGTTTTTCTAATTAATGTACGTTCCCCCAGGTTGTATAGCATTTTAGAGAACTGTAATTAATTTTATACAAATTTTAAATATGTAGACAGTTTTTCAAGTAGCATTAAGTATATAAGTTACTATAAGAGAAAAGTCGTGTATGTGATTAGTTTTCAAACTCTAGATTTTTAAAAATTATAATAAACTATATTATAATTTTATAAAATGATTATGCTAATCTCTCATGCAATAATAATAATAATAATAATAATAATAATAATACATGCAAATCACAAAACTTATGAAAATTAAATTACAAATTGCAAAATGGCCAATGATTTATTGCGCTCAATATTGTTAGCATGCTTGATAACATCGTTCAAATTGTTGTTGATGTAATAAATTACATTACTGTTGTTGCAATGATTTATTAGTTTGATTTATTATAAATAGTGAAATAATTATTTTTATTTATACAACGATTTATTTTTGTTTCTTTCTTTTTCATCTTTGAAGATTTTTTTTTTTGGAAAACAAAGCTTTTATTTGTGTATTTTTCTTTTCTCTTACGGCTCGAAAAGTTGCAGCAGACACAAACCTCATTATTCCATTTAGATGTCACAACGGAAACTCGGATACCTAAATATTTCCTGTTAAAATTTTCTCTGTTATTTACGATTTTCTTAGAAAATTGGGGCCTAGAGATTTTGTTCAAGTATTCCATTGGTGGATTTTGAAATGTAGACTACCTCAAGCAAAACCTACAAAAAGGCTACCTACAAAAAGTTTTTACATTTTCTTTTCTCATAGAGTTTTAAAAGGGAAGTAAAAGTGATCGTGGCAGAAATTGTCGAAGTTCGAGTTTTACACTGGAAATACATGTTGTGAGGTCCCCCCTGTGTACGATTAAAAATGTTTTTAACGAATGCTGAGTGTGTGTGTGTGTGTGTGTGTGTGTGTGTGTGTGTGTGGTTTCTGTCAAAATCCATGGATTAAAACTTTCTTGATTTCTGTTTCATTTTATTTCTCTCGATTTTCTTGAAAACAGCTCCAACGATATATATATATTTAATTTTATCCTTTTTACACACCTAAAAAGATATATCACTTTTATTTGAAACAATTATGATGGCGAAGTTGTGGGGGGAGGGGGGAGATCAGGAACGTTAAAAGCTTTCCACAAAAATACCACTTCAGTACAATGTATGGTTTCTGACGTCTAAATAATATTAACATACATTAGCAGTGTATTGCCTAGAATTTGAAGAAAATTGGTCAACCGGAAATATGATTTTATAATTGGTTTTTTAGGGTTTGGGGTGGGGTGGGGGGAGTTTTTCGTAAATTGTTACGATTTTTTTTTTTAAACTTGGTATTTTAACTGTACAGATAAACCCATATTACTTTTATTTGAAACATTTTTCCAGAAAAAATTGATTTTCCACCGAGTTCTAGGGAGGGGTGGGGGGAGTTCTTAGTTAAGTTTAAATTTAAATTGCCGCTTTGTCAGTTGAGATAGAGTGGCGCTGCCACACGAATTACATTCACTTATACATGTATACCTCTACCATCCTTTTTCATTCACCAGACCGATTAAATTTTTAGACATGGCAATTTAAAAAAAAATTGATCCATTAAATTGTGTTAATTGTATATGTATCGTGTTAGTGTTTCGCATCAGATGACTCGAACACTGTTTCTGTATTTCTCCCCCGCCTCGAAGTGAAATTTGGCAAAAAATTAATTTCAAGGTTGCTTTAGGGGAAGCTAAAAGAGGTTATGCTTCCTTTAATTGTAACAATCAGTATAATTTACGATTGTGTCACCTGCTAGGAATTGAGGAAACTAAAGATTTAATTCTAATCTTAAATAATCTTTGTTATTTCGGTCTACCGAAACATGTAAGAAGCAAGCTCATTAGGAACAAACGAAATCACAGCTTTTAAAAACGCTAATCCTTCGAAAAAATATTCGGTCCAGTAAGAGACGAGTTGGGCTGGCGAAGCAGGAAAAGAATAGGAAACTATATGAGCTGTTCGCCGAAGCAGGTGCTGTCCGCATCGTCAGGCTAGCAAGACTGAGCTGGGCAGGTCACTTGGTCAGGATGGGAGCTACTGAAATCGCGAGGAAGTTTTTGGAGGAAGTACTTCATCGGGTGTAGAAGGGCCAGTAGACTGAGGTTGAGATGGGCCTATAACGTGGCAGCCGATGCCGGAAGCATGCTTGGGAGTCAGGAATTGGAAAGTGGCTGCACAAAATAGAGCTGAATGGCGGAGGCTCGTTAAGGAGGCCGGGATCCACCGCGCCATTTAGATAGACAAAGATTTAGTAAAAAAAAATTATTGTGAAAGGTAGAGAAATTCATGTGAATGTGTTTTGTATCAGTTTTTTCCCGACAAAAAATTAAAAGATTTTGGTTAAACGTTTTGTTGTCAGCCTCTTTCTCCATCCCCCCTCTTTAAACTCATTAAATAAGTGGATTGCAAAAAAAATCCGTAGCGAACATTACGAAAATTAACACATAAATATTCGTTAAAAAAAAAAGAGAAAAAGAGAGAGGGGGCGAGAGAGGGGAAGAAAGAGAAAAATATCATGCACTCCAATAAATCTGTCAGAATTTTTGCCGTTTACTTTATTAACACATCGCTTGCTACCATCATAAATTATAAAAACTCTCTCTCCTGAAATTTAACCAAAAAAATGAGCAATGTTTAAAACACTGTTTAATATCCCTCATTTATAAATTACTTCCCTATATCTTCAGAGTAGTTCATTGTGGTATTTAGAAAGAGAGATTCAGAGAGAAAGAGTATTAGGGATTATACAATGCCAATTTAGTTGAGAGTTTGGCTTTCTCTCAATACTGTAATACTGTTTTATTGTTATTGAAGTCTAAATTGGTCTGTCTTTTTTTTTTTTGTTTTTAATAACAGCAGTAGCACCCCTATTCCTGAAATAAAACCAATTTAAATCTTCACTTTCATAGACCGCACAATTATATAACAAAAAAAAATTCAATTGATGAAATTCTTCTAATTCCTTACAGATATTACTTATATAGCAACTGTTTATTGCATTGGCAATTAGTGTGTATGTTTTTGCAAGTTTCATCAGAAAATTAATTCATATTACATTCTTCTAATCCTTTTCCAACAGAGATTTCTTCTTAAATCTCTTCTTCTATTCGTCTGTAGTCCAAAATTTCAATTCCTTGTGATTGTTCGAGTGAAGAAATTTATTTAGGTACTTAAAAAGTACTTTTGCAAAAGCTTTTATTTATTACTTAATCTTATATGGGGTCAGAAGATTGCGATTATGTTAAATTTTCGAAATTGAGTTTTTTTTAAATAGAAATACTTTATTTTCAGGCTTTCATCTGTATAAGTTAACGGAACTGAGGGGGGAACTGACAATAAGGTTTTGGATAAGATCGGTTAACCGGAAGTACCACTTTACTAAATGGATTTTTCATTTTTTTTTTCGGAAAGCGGCTACAACGATTTCTTTAAAATTTGGTACATTAACCACACATACAAAGAGAACTTCTATTTATAACATTTCTCTGGGAGAATTCTTTGTGGATGTGGCTGGGGTTAAGCTTTATCTAGCTAAGATCCCAGGTTCGAATCCAGCATTTTTTTCTCCTTCTCTAGCTCTACAGCTCATTGTCCGGTGATGGGCAGTATTGTCTGTAACTGGAAATGGCTCCAGGGGGCACAATAGATCTTTCAGATCGCAGTACATATCCTCTGTAAAAAAAAAAACTAAAAAAAAACAAAACAAGCTTTTTCTAAACTACTTTAATTTATTCTGCAATTCTACGAATCGGTTGCCCGGAAGTGCGACTTTAGAAATAGTTTTTCCCTCAGTTTTCTGCGATTTTCTCCATGAAAATATCGGCTGTTTTCATTAAACTTGGTCTATTAACTCTATTATATCTACGAGACCAAACACTTTTATTTGAAACACTTTCACCGAGAAAATTCATGTAAGGTGTTTTTTGAGAAAATTGAAGGTTATGCTTTCCTCAACAGAATGTCGTAATTTTAGATTCTGTCATTCATGTAAATTGAAGGGAACTAAACGTTTAGTAAGAATCACATTTTTGAAGAATTAGTAAATTGTAGCTGTAGAAATCGCAATAAGAGAATAAAAATCTACGGATTTTTTTCGTAGAAAAATACTAATTCAAAATCACGGTGTTCACGAAACTGATACATCCATGATATTACTACATTTTTTTCATTTACTTGGGACATATACTCATTCCCATAATTATTGTTTTTATTGAAATTTCATTCTTTTTTACAAAGTTAATTAGATTGTAGAAATTTTTAAATAGAGAGTCGTTTTTGGCGGTTAATATTGGCGGCATAAATACCGGGAGCTACAGTAGCAAAATATGGACATCTACGAAAAATGTAAGAACACTTAACGGTCTTTTAACGGTTTTTTTCCTACGGTTTTAGATCGGGAAAAAGGCGCTCAGGATGGACGTATTGAACACAGTACTACTCAGCTTATGATTGCATTTATCTAACGTAACCTTGCAACATTGAAAAGTAAAAAATTTTTCAATTAAAAGTAAACATTTGGTATTAAGAGGAAATATTAAGATCGTGCCAAATTTTCCATATCGAGTTTTCTTTAAAAAAAAAATAAAAAATACAAATTTTTGAGAGGTCCTCTGAGTTCGAAAAATTGGTTTTTAGAAATTGATTTGTGTTTTGTGTGAACACAAAGTATTTCAAAAATGAAAAACCACAGAAATTTTTGACATAAATGCCAGAATTTACCGGAGAAAATGGATTTTTTGTTGGGTTTTATGGCAGCAACAGCAACTTTAAATTTTTTCTTAAAGTACCATTTCAATCAATACAATATATATGGTATTGGTTTTAATCACCATATAATATGAAGGTACAGCAGTTGTATCGCTAGAATACCAAACTTCAAGTATTTTCTATAAAACTGAGCTACAACGAAACTGGGGCTAATTGCACAGTTATAAACGTCTCAGTTTTATTTGAAACATTTTATCCGGGAAAAAAATTAATTGGATCACGTTAAATTTTAAATGTTATAAAAGGTTTTTCCAATGTTAACGATACGCTGTTTCTGAACTCTTCATTCATTACCTGCATTGGGTAGTTTACATTATCACCACTACCTCTGCACTTATGTTAGAGCTAAATAAAAATATGGAATTTAAAGAGAATATAGTCAATTTTATAATTGTATTAACTGCAAGTAAGTGAAATCGATTTTTTCTTATTATTATCATCGAATGTTTTTTTTTAATTTTCGTAAATAATAGAACAATAATAGATAATATAATAGAAAAGTGGGAGCGAGTACAGTGAGGATGAAGAGGGGCTGAGAACGTGGAGGAGGTATTTACGTAAGTGAAGTAATATCTCACACTTGACCTGACCTACTTATTCGCGGTCATTTTACTGCAAACTTGCGAAATCTTACAAAACAAAACAAAAAAAAAAACTTTCTCTATCTTTTTTATTCGTTCTGTTTCGTGCCCTAATTCTTTTTAGCGCAAAAATATTATTGTAATGGCACTTGTCCTGTTCGGTCAAGTGTTATTCAGTTTTATATGTAATATTTATATATTTTGAATCGTATTAAAATAAAATTAAAAAAAAAAAAAATGGTGGCAGTGGTGGGGATTAACAGCTGTAAAGAATGGTAGAGTGACAAAGATAGAGATATCTGTTGCGAAAGAGTAGAAAGTTGGAAAAGATTCCAATATTTTTTTTTTTTTTTTTAAAAAAAAGAAGAGTGGTGGAAGATTTTGCGCTGTGCACGTATGTATGTATGTTGTGCGCGTACGTATGTGAATTAGCGGCCAAGAAAAGGAGAACGTATTTATATGTGTTCGTGAGCGAGAGAGAGTGAGCGGTGCATGGCGGTGAAGTGGCGGTGTAGCACGGTGGTGCACGCTCGTACGAACGTACAAACTAACCGGCCGGCCGGCCTCATGGCCTACATTCGCCTTTAAGGAAACAACCGGATACAACTCATTATCAGGAAACTTGTTTCTTTTTTTATTATTTTTGTTCTCCTTCTTTTCGGCTACTCTCGGACCTTGTCGTCGGTCAGCCTTTACCACTTAACACACACTGCATTTTTTTTTTCTTTGTTTAATTGCTATTATTTTTTTTTTTTTCACTTTTTCTTACTCATAATGCGAGGAAATAGGCACATACTGGAGCGATCTGTCAAATTTTCGATATTGAGTTTTCACTGCAAAATATTATGTGTTGAGGTCCCTTGAATACGAAAAAATGTTTTTAGCGTGTACATTGTATGGTTCCACTACCTTTATAATATTAACATACTTTTTTTATAAGTATTGCTAGAAGTTTTGAATTTGACTTAAATCTCGTTATCACTTTACAGATTAAACCATATAAACTGCACAGATATAAACGTATTACTTTAATTTGAAACATTTGACAGTAAAAAGTCATTTTGGGGGGGATCTGTGTCCTTAAGTTTTCAGTGCTATTTCCGTTTGAGTAATACGTAATTTGGCGCTCTTTTCTGGATTACAGTTGTAAACACATACAATTTCTATCTACTATAACATAAATATTTATAAGAATCGATATATCAATATTATTTGATTTTATTTATCTTTTTATTAAATATGTATAAAAGTGAGATTATCTTAAAAATAAAAGAAGAAAACTTCTTTCGACTATTGAAATTTTTTCATACTTGCCTGGTTGGCTGAATTTCAAAATTTATTATAGCTAAAAGACCTTGGTAATGTGTAGTCACAAAATAGGACGATACCTGGTGTTTGTAAAACATTTGAAGAAATGTCTAAGGTGAGTGAGAGACTCATTCACAGAGTTCAAGTTGAAAGACAGGCCAGGCCAGCCGTCAATGAAATGAGAAAAAAATACACAAGAGAATATAATTTAAAGTACTACTGTTCGATTTTTTTTTTTTTAAATGAGTATTCTTCGAATGTATTGAGGGCTCCCTGGTGAACCGAAAATTACTTTTCTAGGGGAATAATGTTTAGCTTTATGTATTTTTGAACAAACAGAACGTAAAAAAAAAAAAACGACCTTTCCTTGTAATTGGCAAATCTTCTTCAGACTTAGAATTTTTACTAAATTTAAGTCGCTACAATATTATATACACAGCTAGGAGAACTTAAAAAATAAAAACCATAATTGTAGGAAGCATGACCTTCCAGCTCCCCCCCCCCCCCCCCAGGAATCCACTTAAGGTCGATATACGTGTAGTTATAGTATTATACCAGGTTCAAAGTAACTCTTTATCGGAAGAAACTATTCATTAAAGTGGCACTTCCGGTCAACGATTCCCTTCAAACTCGCAATTATGGCAGTACTTCTATATAATTCTTATTAGTAATACTTATAGACGATAGGATCATATAATTTACAAAAATGGCATATTAGAGGCAGCCTAACATCACCTTCACTCCCTCGTAAAATAAATTATTCTAAATAAAAGTTATAGCTCTTGATATATACAGTTGAAACGCCAAGTTTAAAGAAAAAATCTTTGGAGCCATTTTCAGAAAAAAATCTCAAACAGATAAAAAAGAAAAGAGAAAAAAGAAATCCATTCAGTAAATTGGTCCATTTCCGGTCAATTAACGACCAATTTTGATCAAAACCTTGAATTGTGCGTTCTCTCGATAGACCTTCAATGAAATATCAAATTTTAACATTCTGCGATTTTTCCATTTTTGAGTTATGCTCACTACACAGACAGACAGACAGTCAGACACGTACACTGACTAATTTCTAAAAAAAACTGTTTTTTTTTTTCGGATCCACAGTATCACAAAACTTTATTTCCGGTATACAACTACGTCATTTTCGAAAATTTGACACAATCGCAATAATTTCCGCTTAGTAGTAAGAGAAAATAGGACAAAAAAATAAATCAGAAATTCAAATTTATATTACGCTTGGTTTATTACCAAGCGGCCGGCCGGACACGAACATTTCGAACGTAACAAATGTTATTTTTAATTCTTTCTCTTCCCCCCCCCCTCTCATTTTGTCATGATTTACTGTAAAAAACGCGGGAACGATTTTTTTTTTTTAACGGTGTACTTACAAAAGATCTATGTCGAAAAGAGAGGTGGTTTGTAGGGAAGTAGTGACGTCAGACTTCTATCTAAAGTATTTCTATATCATTTATGTGATGTGTGTGTGAGACAGAGAGTGAATGAGAGTGAGATTTTCGTGAATTTTGCAAATAAGACCCCTAAGATTTTCTAGAAACTATTTATTTTTATTTTAAGAAAAAAAAACTAGGAGTAAGAGAAAGTAAAAAATCAGTTGTGTAGTTGTGTTTCCGACGAGCTAAGGGGATTAGCCTTTCTGTCTTCGGTAATGCCAATCATTACAATTAATTTCTCACCATCTGCTGAAAGACAGGAGAACTAATCTTTCATTTTTTTAAAGAAAATTTCCTCGTCATTTTATAGATTTTGTTTATCCTTTAATTCTTTAGAATAGCGCAATAATTTTGTAGGGAATATTATTTGAACCAAAAGGTCAAGAGATTTTTTGCTGTGTAATTAAGCTAAAAAAGCTTATTTGTCATTACATTATTTGATGGCATACAAAATAAAATACTGCAAGAGTAAATGTTTTTGTTGGCAAAACGTGCCAAGTAATTTTTATTTTGTGTCATATATTTAGAAGATTCTAACTTTTATAAGTTTTTTTTTTTATTAAAAACTTTTAAATTTGAATAGACGAGCTTATAAAACCAACCATCCATAATAGTTATCTACTGTGCTTATATGCAGCACACCTCAATAATAATTGTTGCTGCAATAAGTATATAGAAAATCTATCCATTTTAGTACGATGGGAAGAAGAAGAGGGAGGGAATTGTATGTGTTTGTGTGTGTATGTTGCGGCATACACTAAGCGCAACACTTTTTATATATATACATACACGGTGAGCGAGCGTTAGTATGAGAATGATGAAACAAGTAGGACAAGGCTGTAGTGGTTTAGGTCGCTTGTGTCCTAAATTTTGTTATTTTATTTTATTTTTTTGTGTTTTGTCTGTCCGTACGTGTTTCGAATTATACGTGTGTATGCGTGTCTGTGTGTGCGTATGCACTTGCAGCTTATCTCCTTCATCTTTTTTTTTTTTTAAATTTTTATATAGTGGGTGGGTGGCAGAGCATTAAATCCCATGCGTCGTTCTCTCCTTTGTTGTTGCATAATAATAATAATAAACGTATTGTTGTAGATAGTACGTATATCTGCCACCCTTATATTTTGTTACGTCACAACTAACATTCTATACTATACCATTTTGTGCCAATCAGTTTTTTTTACCGTTTCTAATCGATTCGTTTTACCTATTTATCGATATAAAACCTAGTTATCGATCATTTTTTTTCTTTTTAAATTTAGTCTAAACATTCCAATTAAATTTTTTGAATAACCTATCTTATATTCTATACGCATAATAGATAAGGATAAAAAAAAAAAATACGTATTATATACACCTGTGTGAAAGGGGCCAAGTACAGATCAATTGTTAAAGGTATTAGGATATGACACCCAGGCAGTAGAAAGAAAGGTCCCTGACTCTTTTGCCTGTTCATTTGGTGTGTGCAGTTCTATGACCAAACCAATCATAACATCATTGGCACCAATCTAACGTCCTTGTCGCTCTTAACACATATTATATTATATACATTTTATTATGTCTAACCTCTAACAAACAATATCAAGGTAAATATTAACTTCATTACTTTTTTTTTTTTTTATCATTTCCTCCCACTTTAATGTCTTTTTTTACTTGTAATTGTTCAGTTTTATGTATATCTGTTTACGTCAGATTATATTAACTTCCGGACTTGTGCGGGGAAAAAAGAGCAAGTTCTGATGAACTCGAAAACACTAGACAACGCAACTAACTATTTCTCAACAAAAACAGATTTAATAAATTAATAATTTTTCTTCAAACGGAACTTTTATTGGCCCTTTAATAATTGTGAGCCTACAACTATTTCCAACCAACATTGGATATCTAACGTCTCAGAATTTCCCACAAATTCATGTGGAAAAGTGTTTCAAATAAAAGTGATAGATTTCTAATTGTGCAGTTAGCATGCCAAGTTTTCGAGCAAACCAAAAAAACCTCCGAGAACAATTCCATCTATATAGACGCACTTCTGGTTAACCGATTTTTCTTCAAAATTTGGAATTCTAGCAAAGAATTTTTAATATACCATAATATTATATAGCTGATAGAACCAGACATTGTTAATAAAGTCGTGGTACTTAAGAGGAAAGAAAAACTTTGTAGCTCCCTCAGAATCTCTCTCAAAAAAAAAAAAAAAAATTCCCAGTAAAAGTGATAGGCCTTTATGTTTCTAGATAGTGTGCAAAGTTTAAAGAAAATAGTGGGAGCCATTTTTCGAGGAAAATCTTGAAAATAAAAAACAAAAAATACAGTCAGTAAAGTTGCACTTATGGTTGATGATTTTTTGACTTAAAACTTTCGTGTAGATATGTTGGTTCCTGAAAGGAATAAACAAGTTTGACTTCCTGCGATGTTTCGTTTAAATACTTTATATCATATTCAAACGGAGTTTTCACCAGAAATATAGGTTTTTGAGGTCCTTTGAATAAGAAAAAAGTGTTTTTAGCGAATTATCTTTGTGTATGTTTGTGTTAACAAAATACCTTAAATACGAAAACTCAGAGGAAGCTCAAACTTGTTATTCTTTGTGTAACCCCCCCCCCACTTTTATACGTATATGTGGTCAGCATAACACAAAACTTGATATTTCGTCCTGATAATAATGATTTTCTTCAAACTTTGAATATAACTGTCAATATAAAGAACTGTAACTTTTATTTGCAAATTTTTCTGGGAATATTCATTTTTAGGGGGTGTTGGTAGAGGGGTGGGGGTTATGGTTTTCCTCTAAAATGTTGTTTATTATTTCAGGTTATGATTCTATTATCTATATTAATATTAATTGCTTTTGAAATGTGATACCAAAATTACGATTTTGAAGAAAATTAGGTTCCCCAAAAGGACACAACGTCTTAATAGGTTTTTTTTTCCCCAGTTTTTTGCGTTATTCGCCATTAAGACAATTAATAAATGTCATTAAACTTATTACACGAACTATATCATACAGTGCCTTATCACTTTTAAGGTTATGCCCAAAATAGTAGTTTTTATAAAGTTTGAATTCTCTCTCCCATTCATGTAAATTGAGTAAGAATTTTATGAATGAAGAGAATTAGTCAATTATAACTTTTGTAAATCGCCGTAAGAGAAAGTCATGTAAGTGTAACACACCAGATAGTATATTGCTACAGTAACAACATGCTAAATATCTTGCTGGTAAATGTCTTTAGCAAAAAGAATTCATTTTGGAATTTAGGAAAAAAAATGGTTTCTTTTAATTTTGCCCTTATTATTATTCAAAGAAGGGGAGGGCAAAACCTTACGCTATCTAAAGCCTCCCTGGGCCCATATAGCTACCCGTAAAGAATAACAACTACTGGAGCTAGAACAAAAGTCCAGCAGCAGGTTTTAACCATCTAAGTTTCACCACAGATCGAACAAATCGGACCAAAACTTTAAAAGTACATAGCTTAAGATCCTCTACCGATTTCCTATTCCGGCCGAAGGTCCTAAACCTAATCTTCTCACAGCCCAAACAATCCGTCATCAGATGCATGGGTGTTTCCTCCTCTGTTTCACAAACTCTACAAAAGGGGTCAGGCATGAGTCCCATTGTATAGAGATGTCTCCTTAAACCACAATGCCCAGTGAGAAAGCCAACCAGATGCCTGAGAGAGGTCCATGACCTCATCCATAAGGATGAGTGCTGTGACGTCATCCACGTCTGGAAGCCTGGCAAACATGTGCCAGAAGACACACCAACAGCAGGCTCCAGGACCAATGAAAGGGAGAGAGGCGCCTAATTTGGCAAAAGTATTATCCACCTCCTCATTCCCAAAAATATGTTGCTCATATAGATTATTATGCATTTAAAATAGTCCAGAAAAAGCTGTCGCGAAAAAATACTTACTCAGGAACTGAACGTTTGTTTTGCCCTTAATTGTGCCTTAAACATCTCTATAATCTGAAAATACAAAATTAATCAAGTAGATGTAAAAATTTTTTTGAATTGAATTACACATATAGTAACAATAAACTAACTTAAATCTAATATTAAATTCCAATTTTTTGTTTGTTTGTTTTTACGTCTTTTTTCTCCCTAATTAATTAATTAGTTAAATAATTAATTAAAGACAAAATACTTTCTACAAATAAATAAAATTTATTTATTATGAGAATAAGTGCACAAAGAGTTAGGAGAAGTTAAAAGTTGTGTTGTTATTTGAATGTGTGTGTGTGTGTGCGTGTGCTTAGTTCGAACTTCATTCTATTGTTTGTGTAGAACCGGTTTTGGTTTTTATGAACTTCACCATCTTCTTTTTTTTATACAGTATATATATATATATATATTTTTCAATAGTCTGAGAGACGTTTCTTGAGGTTGAGAACACAAAATGGTTCTATTTGATCACTATCAGTTTTACAGACTTTATTCACTTGCTTTTTGTAAGACTGTAACTTTTTAAAACTTTCTCTAACTTGCTGCTTGCTATATGCGGAACTATTGCGATTGTGTCATATTTTACGAAATTGCATTTTCACCGGAAATACATGTTTTGCGAAACCCGCCCCCCCCTGAGTACGAAAAGAAAAAAAAAATGTTTTAAACGAATATGATCTGTATGTATGTGAACCAAATTTCTTAAAAAATTACAGGAAACTGAAATTTGTGATTCCATATTATAGCTACTACCATGGGGGCACATCTGACCACAAAAGTTGCGGGCGTAAATCCTTTCAACCGGAAGTTGCGACTTTACTTACTTTGTTTTTGTTTTTCTTGATTTTCTCGAAAGTATTTATTTTATATATCCGGATTGGTAGTTGTCTCTAAATAGATTACAAAAAAAAGATTGTCACTTTTCTGTGTAATTGTATTTAACTCACAGCAGTAAGAGAAAGTCCTGTGACTGTTTCATACCAGAATTTTTTTGTTTTTTGCTTTACTTTGAGGTTACATTTAAATTACCATTACGAAATATAATGTACGTTTTCTTGAGTTATATAATACAAAGAGAAACTGAACATTTGATAAACAGTCCAGCTAATGGGAAGATTTCTCAATTAGATCTAACGAAATAACAAATAAGAGAAAGCTGTATTAAGTATTTATACCAGATTTTTTTCCACCAATGCTAAGCAATGTCAAAAAGTTGTGGTAAGATTTATTAGATAACTAGCCAGTAAAAATCTAATATTGGTAATATAAAAAAACCGCACAAATATTATTGACCAATAAAATGAAAAAATATTGTTGGTTAATATTTTTTTTTTTTTTAGGTTTCACCTCACATTTGTGGTTTTGTTTTGATTTATTGTGTTTTATGACTGGCTTTTCATTGTGTTTTGTAATTAATTGTTTTATTATAAAGACTTTCTTCTTGGTGGATGTAAAAAAATACGATAAAGGAAGAATAATTTGGAAACTAGAGTTTCTTATTTGCGAGGCTACCGGATATTGATCAGCTGGAAACCGGAAACTTGTCCATTTTTTTTTGCTATTACCAATCTATTTTCCAAGTGATAAATCCAAGGTCTAGACCGGAAATCCGAAAATCCACTATCTTTCATGTAACTGTTAATTATTGGACCGTGAAAGTTTATTTGGAAAGTGACAGACTTTATTTTCTTAATTGTTTTTTTTTTTGGCTGTTAAAAATTCTAATAACACTGCTATAAAACAAAAGTTCCGTCTCTCCTATTGAATGTTGTATTTTAGTATCAATCAAAGATGTCAAAATTTATTTAAGTCGCGGGGGGCCATTTTTCATTCAGGTCCAGAACACGCCGACTGATACAAATAATACAGTTGATAGATAAAATTGTTATACTGAGATTATCCAAAAAAATCTGAGAAGTTGAAATTTCTGAGTTTGATGAAAATCGGATGAACTGAAGTGTGTTTTTATTGAACAAGTATTTTTCCAGTTTTCTACTGTTTTTCTCTAAAGCGGCGTCAACGTTATTTTCTTTAAACTATTTATGTGAAGTACACATATAAAGAGCGTTCTCTAGCTACAGACAAACACTGGCCAACACCGGACAGTGAGTTGTAGAAGCTCCTGGGAAGAGAAAATCTAAGGACAGCTTGCCCGAATTCGAATCAGGGTCCTCCGCGTTGCTATAGTACATTGCGCTACCACTGAGCTAATTGACTACAGACGGAGATCCTAGTTAATGTACTGTCCTTGCGAGTAAAGAGTAGAGTGTATCTAGTTTGAGTGTATTGTTTACTGTTTTGACGAAGTGTATGGAGTACTGAGAGTGGTAACTCGTGCCGTCGCTACTCCCTAAGTAACTTCATGTAACAGATACCCCTTGCGGGCAAAGTGCTATCATACTTGATTAAACAATTCTACCACCTAAAAAAAATTAATTAGAAAAAAATATATTGCCAAAATTCCGAGTTTTAAGAAAATTAGTAAACCGGAAATACGTTTAAACTGAACAGTTTTGTTTTTCCAGTTTTCACGGTTTTCTGCATAAAAATACTGACGAATTTCATTGAAATTTGGTATACTAACTATAAAATTTGTCTCTTACAATTTTGTAAACTAAAGTAAGAGAAAGTTGTGTGAGTGTTTAACACCAGACTTTCTTTTTCAATTTTGGATTTTGTTTCTCAATAATGTAACTTGTATATGACATTATTTAACATTCTGTATAAGTGGTGTGAAGAAAATATTGAAATAACATCTTTCTCCCATAGTACTCGTATTTTAATCTCCTTTTTTTTTTATTTAAATGAGATAACTGATTTTGTCCGGAACTTGTAGATCTTTTAAAAGATACAACATAAATTGCTTAAATATCATATTCATTTTCGAAAAGAATATCTAAGCAGTGGTTTTTTTTTATTGTGTTTTGCTTCATTAATTAATCCCTAATTTAGGCGCACACACCACGATTAAGTGAATCTCATATTTATTGTACTTTACGATTTCATAATTCTCACATATAGTTTTAAAAATGCTGACCTAATACAATAAAATATTATGCAATAAAAAAAACATTGTTTAAAAAAATAAAATAAAATACAAAATAGGTCAGTCCAATTAAAAAACAACACATTCTCTAATTTGAATAAAAAAAACATTAAAGAAAAAAAAACAACACGACAATTAACGAAATTAATATTTTATTATGTGATAATATAATTAATCAATAAATAATGTTATCTGATAAAATAATATATATTTTGTCTGTGTGTGTGTTTGTGCGTATGTAATAGTTGTGTTATTATTAGTGTTGTTCTTCTCTTATACAAATGATATTTAGAAGAAGCAAATAATAGTTACTCTGGCTTTCACCAGACTTCAACAACAACAACAACAACAACAACATAAACTCACACACATACTCACAGACGTGTTAACTAACCAAAAATTCTACATAATAACATGATAATAATCAGCGCATTCTTCCCCAACTATTATTATTACGTCATTAATTTTTAATTCTAAAAACGTTTGTTTGATTTTCTTCTGGGAAATTTTCTAAATATGTATATGGATTATTTAGAATTCATCAAGGTCATGGAATCACTAGAAATTAGAAATCCCCCCATCCCACCCCAATGTTTAGTTCAATTTTTTTGAAATGAATTTATGAAATATATTTTTTTAATAAATTTATATTAGATTTTATTATTGTGTTATTAATAGGAAAACAAATATCGAATGATTGTTATTATTAAAAATTTAGGAACTATTAAAGCTAAGGCTATCTCGTTGTACATAAGGCGCAAATCCATTTTGTATTAGCTTATTTAATTTTTTCTCCTGTAATGTGTTGCACATAGCCAAAGCAAGAGGCCCAAAAAAACAACAGCAACCAAGAGAGCAGTGGTTCTCATCTGGGGGGGGGGATATACCAAGGGGGATACAGTACGAGGCTTGGAGCGCCATCGAAGAAGCAAACTGTAACATACAATATTTTACACATCAGACGCAACAGGTAGAATAATATATCCAAAAATGTATCCCCAGCCTTGGAATCGATTAGTTATTTTTAATAGCATTTTGCTGGTTCACATGTAGATTAGATTAGATTCTTTGGGGGTTGTTTATTTAGCCTACGCCACCGCGATCCCTATGTGTGTATTGTGCCACCTACAAGGTAGAGTTCTCCCTCCAAGCCTGTCTGTTCAATTAAACTTTGAAATCTGGAGAGAGAAACTTCTGGGTGGTCCTAGAAGGCACCGACCGACCAGTCATACTAATCTCTCTAGACCTGGGTGTTTTATGAGACTTTAGAGTCTTAAGAGAGAGACTCTTTGGTGAAGCTTCTTTCCTCCAAGGAGGAGAAATCTCAGCTATACAAGCCCCTCACACTGACACAGTACGTGCAGTGCTGTTTCTTCTTTTTCCTGGCAAAACTTACACAAGACCGCTTGTCAGGCCCATGCAATACATGTGCTTCTTAAGTTTACAGTGGCCAGTAAGGAGGCCCACCGCACACATCCTTATGGTCGCGCGCGGCCATGTTCGAGTAATTTTACAGTAAGCCTAGTTCATGCTTAGTGGATATAGGTTGCGGTCAGGTGATTATTTACTCAATCATCACGGTATCGTTGTAATTGCTTGATGTAATTGGGGAAACAGCAAAGCGGAAAGGATTTGAGATTCCTTCACTGTCACTTCAATAGAACCGGATGTTAAAACAATATTTTCTGTTCATCAGCCAACCACAGGATCTTATTATGTATATATATAAATACTTTTGAGTCTTAAGTATGATTATATGATTTTTGAAAATTGAAATAAAGTGTGGTTAGTTCAAGCAACATGTTTTTTTTATTTCAAATTTTTCGCTTTTCGAGCTATGCTGTTAGCCATTTTCTAGAAACCACTTTTTTGGACTCAGGGGATCTCAAAACTTATATTTCTGGGTGAAAACTTGGTTTCGAAAATTTGACACTATAACAATACTTTCTCTTACTAGGAGTAAGAGAAAGTTAATAAAAGTCGTGTGAGTATTTCATACCATTATTACTTTCTCTTACCTTTAGGACTAAATCCTAATCAACCACAAGTACGACTTTACTAATTCTCTCCCCCCTCAGATTATTTGCAATTTTCTTTTAACTTCGTATACTGTGTAAACAAAGAAATGCCTATCACTTTTATTTGAAACAGTTTTCCAGGAAAACTTGATTTGCGTATTTTGAGGGAACAACAAGATTAACTTTTCCTCTAAAGTAGCACCTTCAGTAGAATCTATGGTTCTATCCTATATAATATTGAGTTATTTTAGAAATACTGAGAGGTATCTGAATGATTTTATTCTAAATTGCAGTGCTAATCGTACACGTAAAAAATCTATCTACTTTTATTTGAATCATTTTTTCCGGTTAAATCTCACAAAACGTTTTGTGATTTTTTGACACCTCAAAAAACATTTATTTCCCGGTTTATTTTGCGATATTTCAGAAAATTTGACAAGATCGCAATAGTTGCCTCTTGCAGCAAGTTAGAGGAAATAATTATTGGCATAAGAACGATAGATGAATACAACGAATATGTGCGATTTAGTTTTTATTTTATTTTTAAATTGTATTTTTGATTATCCCCTTCATATTACAGTCTTCTCTTAAGTATGCTGGGCAAAGATTTAATCATTTGTAATCATTTCATATTCCATTTATAACGTGTTCATTTACTATAAAAATTTTAGAATTCTTGTAATTCTTCCCTCAATCTAGTTGCCAAAAAATAAGCGTTGGTTTAATTGATTGATTAAATGAAATATTTTGCAATGTACTCTTTGTATTTTTTAATTTAAAAAAACCTTTTTAAATCCTTTTATCATTGTTTACCGCAGAATAGTTTTTTTTTCTTAAATTAACTTCTCATTCTTATTTACGCTACAGAATAAAAATAAATAATTGTCGATTACCAATTTAATATTTATTTTCTGAACAGTGGTTCAAATTTTATTTATTTATTTGCTTTTTAAAAAAAAATTACGAAATATTTATTTATTTATTTTTTCCAGTATTGTCAATATTTTATAAATATGTTTACCTTTCTTATCTAAAATGTTTACTTAAACTAAAATAAATATGCAGTTAATTAACTTAATTAGTATTAATTTAATAATTGTTAAACTTTCACTTTTATTATTCTCTTATTTCATTCTCACCTCTCATTAACTTCCATTTTTAGTTGTTGATAATTAACAGTAAATATATATATACATGTATATATATATAAAATTAGCTTTGCATAAAATGTGTGGCTTATCGAAGTTTTATTTTATTTTTTTTAATGTTTACATACTTATTGTGGGCTGACAAGTTTACTTTGTACTTAAATTATAAATGTGTAAGTTTAAAATTACGTACGTGAATTGTCTGTCTCAAATTAGTTCATCTTCTAGATTTATTTATTTTTTAAATTTTTTTAAAGAAGATTAATTGAAGTCATAAATATTGTTTAAAATAAATAAATCCATGTGTGAAACATGCTATACACACACACACACACACACACTATATGCTACACACTATACACACACAAAAATTAAAAATTTATATTCAAAATTGAAATTTTTTGACAGGGGGGGTGTGATAAAACGAACAGGAACAGAGGAAAGCCTCAAAAAAATAAGCAACTCTAAACAGAATCCCAAAAGTAAATTTTTTTCCAATTTTTTGAGATGTGCTGATTGAAAAAACATCACAAAACACAAAACCATACACCAGCTTATTTGTGAAAATTGAATTTTGGAATAAAAAATTGTGGAATAAGTATTATTTTCGACTAGTTTTCCAAAGCATGAAAAGTTTTTTTAATTTTATTCTGTGCAGAAAAGTTGAAATTTTCTTATAGTATCTAAACAGATTTGTCCTCACGCGTTGGTCTAGTGGTTAGCGCACTCGCCTTTCGTGCGAGAATTCAGGGTTCGATTCCCGTGAGGCCGGGTGTTGACCCGGCATCGTGATGAAAAGTGGGAAGCTACAGTTAGTAGCGCCCTAGGAACTGGGCGTGCTTACCACACGCCCTCCTATTCAAATCGCCGTCTGGCAAGCCTTGGCCCTTCGTGGGCTGATAGTTTTGCATAATTTGAGGCGTTAAAATTCAGATACAACGGGTTAGTTGTATTTTATGGTGTGCCCTTCACTTCCCTATTTGCTTGGATGCTTGTTCCCCCACCACTTATATAGTTGTATTAAGACAAATGGACAACATTTGAAGTTTGAAGACAATTCGTCATTTTATATATATTTGTACTAACAGGAGTAAGAGAAAGTCGTGAAAATAAAGTTTATCTTTTTCATTTATTACACTTTTGTCATTTTTGTAATCTAGATTTATTTACTATTTTTTTATTATTATTAGATTTATGATTTACAGGGTGGTCTTGAAATAAAGAAACGCCTGGAGGATGTCCGGTTAACTGAATGTCGTAAATCGGCAAGATTACAAGATCAGGATACAGATTATTCCCGGTTGGCGGATATGGCCGGCGATCGTCGACGATTATCATCGCATAATATTGATGTGCCGCCCACATATGGGTATGTAATTACTATTTTTATTATATATACCTATTTACAAATGCATCTTTTTAGCTGTAAATTAATTATATTCTAATTGTTGTACAGGGAATAATTTTGCCTATTAATCCTTAGAAAAAGAGGAAAGTATTTTTTCCTTTCTCTAACTACTGTTAGAGGAAGTACTACGATCGTGCCAGATTTTCAAAATGGAATTTTCACTGGAAATACACGTTTTGCGGTGCTCTGAGTCCAAAAAGTGGTTTTTAGTAAATGTTCTGTATATGTGAAAGAATTTCTCAAAAACGAAAATTTGCAGGAAGCTAAAACTTGGTATTCCGTTCAGGTACTACCACAGCATCAGACACGAAGATTTTGAGCAAAATCCATCAACCGGAAGTGCCACTTTACTGATTGTTTTTTTTTTTTCCAGTTTTTTATAATTTTCTCAAAACGGCTTCAACGATTATTAACTCCAAGTACGAGTACAAAGAGCTACAACTTTTATTTAAAACATTTCTCCGGGAAAATTCATTTAAGGGCACTTTTGGGGGAGTGGTGGGGTTATGGCTTCCTTAAAGTGCTATTTCAATTTATTACACAATTCTTATCATCTAAATAATATTAATTAGAATTAAATATGTTGTCGAAATCCCAAGTTTGAAGAAAATCGACTGACCGGAAGTACGTTTTTACTGAATAGGTACTTCAGTTTTTCGGATTTTCTCCGTACAAATGTCAACGGTTTTAAACATTAATAAGAAATGTAAGTGTGAACAAAATTTGCTATTTCGGAGTAAGAGAAAAAGTCTTGTGAGTGTTTCACACCAGATTTTTTAGTCTGTTAAATGCAAACGTTATCACAGTGTTGCCAACTTTGATTAAAATATTTTATTTCTTTATCATACGATAGTTTGCGCTAGTGATATCAAGCTTTTCATTTCTACCACAGGACGACTCACAATTTATATTTACTGTTTTTACTAAATAAAGAGAAAAAGTAAAGCGTTAAGATAGAGATAGTGACTAAAGAGGCATATCTACATATTGACCGGAAGATGATTTCTTGATCACTGTTTTTAGACCGGTTGTCTCCGGTTTAAGAGTGGTTTAGGAATTTGTAAGATATGTTGTAGACTGCCAAATCGGCCCAACATCTATACCAAAACTCCCAGTAAATTGGACCGAACTTGATGCTTAAACATGCAGTCCTGTTGAACGCAACAACGTGCAGTCATGTAAAAGAGTGTCTATGTCGTATCCAGTAGCGCTTCCTTTGGTTGAAATAAAAGAGCTTGTTATCACTAGTGCGATCTATGAGAGTGATAAGTGGTGTAATATTTCCATTATATCACCTTTCGGACAGATTTGGATAACATTGTTAAAAATGTAATAATAATACATACGTTAATGTAAAGAACAAACTTCTGGAAATGACATTTTTTATTGTTTTAAAATAATAAATTAACTATTAAAAAAGCTAATTTTGTTAAATTTAAAACTAACCTAACTTTCTTCTGTAACCTTTCTGAAGGTAACAGTGTTGACTGTTCAAAAAAAAAAAGAAGTATAATTTAAAGCGTGAGTATGGTTATATTGCCTTCGCTCTTGTGAGCAAAACCTAAACTCGATTGTATAAAAATATCACTTCTACTCTCTTGTCATATTAATAACTATTTTTTTCTATTTCCGTTAATTATGTTTAATTTATTACGTCCTTATCTACTTTTTATTTATTTCTTCAAGGAAGTCCTTCATCTGATTTTTTTTCCCCCCCACAAATTCTTGATTATTTGAATATTTTTAATAGATAGAAAGTTAGTAGTAGGTTCAATTCTTTCCTGAAAATTAGAAACCTGGTATCAGATTTAATCTTTAATAAAATGTATTAAACAATACGAATAAAAATTAGTTAATCTTTTGAAACCATTTTTAGACGCAGTTTTCATAGCAGCATTAGTGATTTGTTTCAAATATTCAGAGAAGTCAAAAGTGATTATTAACATTTTATGTAGAAACTGTTTAACTGATTTGTTTAAACTTCGTGAACTATTTGGAAGCAAGAGTTACTGAATATTTTGAGTAATATAGAAAATGCAATGAATGTATGGATTTATTTATAGTTGGAACCTAGTGTACTATATGCGAAAACATTGTATCGGAGATTTTTGGAAATTGATTTTCCACCGGAAGTACCAGTGGCACTTTTTAAAACGTAACAAAAAGTAGTTTTCAGAGATTGATTCCTTCCATAACTTCGAATTTATTAACAGTATAACTCAAAACCTAAAAATTCATAGGAAGTTCTAAGCTCTAGAATTCCCTAAGGAAAATCTGCCAAGAAAAGGCTTGATTAAACGTTTTAAATTGATCAAGTTAATTTACACTTCAATCAGTAAATTTTTTTACGAGAAAAGTGAGATTTTAGTGATGCTGGTTCATTAGACTTTTCCATGCAAGAAATCTCACCTATCCAACGTTCAATTTTGAAAACTTATAATAATTTCAAATTTCACGAGAGGAAAAACCTGTGGTTTTTTGCTTCCATAATTACCTGTGATTTATTATGAAAAGATGATTCGACGCTCTACGATTTGCATATCTCAAATAGAGTGACCAAAATTTTTTTTACGTCACACAACAGTGATCATATCTGTCCGCGGGGTAGTTCTGCTTGGCAGCATTGATCCTCCTTTGTCTTATTTTACTAGTTGAAAATTTTGGTGAATTTCCTGTGCTTAAAATTGAGTGAAGGCCGCTTTTTTGTTCCGTGATGTTAAATGAGCTGCTTACCTTTCTATTATAATCGACAGCGCTGTTTTTTTTCCTCTCGGCTGTCGTTTTTCTCGTTTAATAACCACGTCGAGCTGATGATCTGCAGGTTTTCTAAGATGATAGTGAGTAATTTTATCATTCAGTAGGGAGAGAGTGAGAGAGATGATAAAGAGCTTGGAAAATTCAATTTCCATGTTAAACCACAGTGAAAGGAGGAAGGAAGTAAAGTTTAAAAAATACTTTCACCATGAAGATGTTACAATAATAAAATCAAGTCATTTACCATAATTTTCTCCTATTTTTTTGTTGTAATATTTCATAATTAGCTATAGATTATGCTCATATAATCATTAATTGATATTATTATTATTATTATTATTATTATTATTATTATTATTATGTCTCTTCGGTGCGTTAGTTATAATATGACATATTTTTCACTCGAACATGCAATATAGAATTACCTTCCTCCACTTCAACTATTAGTAATTTTTATGTAATTACAGCTATTCCATGTGTAATTAAGGTAGTTTCAATTCCCTTCTTCTGCTCTTTTCTTCCATACTCTGTAATTCGCCAAGTTTTTATTTTCTTATTTTTCTTCAGGGAACTTCCCAACACACTTACATTGTTCTTCGTATTTTCTTCTCTCTCTCTCTCTCTCTCTTTCCCTCTTCGTCAGCTTCGGTTTTTGACTTTATTTTTTTTTGTCCTTTATATAAAACATAGAAATTAATATTTACAAACATATACATAGTATAATCTTCGTAAGAGTCGAAAACCCCTAATTAACAAAAATATTTCCTCATGATTGCAGCTCCTTCTCCCCCACCCCCGAAATACTACAAAATAAAATTTTCCTAACAAATTCTTTCAACTAAAAGTAATATGCACTGCAACATGGGATGATAAGTTTCCCATCTCCCGAACAGATGACGCGTGCAACGCCATTTTGATTAATGCCATCTTTCTTTTGAAGAATAACCTAGAAATTTGCGGGAGCTACTTTGTTTGTTTTTTAATCTGTGACTTTGCTGTTTTCCAAGTATGTAAAAAACATTGAAGTCTAGCCGCCGTGATAAAATATTTTTTTATCAAACGTTTATCTCGTACAGAGAGATAAAGGCGGAGTTAGTCGCAACATTGGAAGGAGTTTGCTCCTTCATTTACAACTGTTAAAACGTGGTTAGCGGATTTCAAACGCAGTCGCATGAGCACTCATACTGAGCGTTCTCAAAGACCAAAATCGGCTACAACCAAAGAAATCATCCAAAATGACTATAACTTGGAATATTAACGGCCCAAATATAAATCTATCATTTTTATTTGTAACATTTTTGTGAAAACATTGTTTTCAGTTGGTTCTGTGGCGTTTGAGACGTTAAAATTGAAATGTGTTTGTTCAGCATTAGGTTGGCAAATGAACAAAATTTGAAATTCAAAGAAAATTTATAATTTTATATATATATACATATATATATATAACTACACTAAGAAGAGTAAGAGAAAGGCGTGTGAGTGTTTCACATCAGTGTTTTCTCCTTAATATTGGACTGAACAGTGCTCTGATTACATTAGATTTCGTTTCATTAAAAATTGATATTATTGATTTTTTGGTGGTATAATGGGATCCAAATCATTAAGATTCGTGAAGATCCGAAGAACCTAGTTACTCGCTACCTAGGCCAGACTAGGGAAGGAGATTTTATATATGTATATATGTACAGGTGAGCATCGTCTATAGGAAAACAGTCTACGACACCATTGAGCAAGCAACAATCTACTTACTTTCTAATTACTCAGCCAGTCTGTCTCTCTCTTTATTATTCTCTCGCTACCTTATTCTCTAACTTCTATTAACAGGGTAAAGTCCCTACAATTTGTGTTTATATTTTATTATACAGTGTTCAGCACATCTACTAGAGTTTATTTATTCTTCATCATTCCTAGAAACATTCCCTCTCCTCTCTCAACCATTACAGAGGGAAGCTCAAATGATCATGAGGGAAACGTCATCACCATCATTACATTCTCTCCTCTTTCTTCTACCGCTAAGATAATGTTAGGTGGCAGAGATTATGCACGTTTAGTCCAGTTACCAGTTACCCTGTACTAGCTCTTTTTTTTTCTTCTTCTTCTTTATCCGGTCTTGTCTACTACTGGAGAATACATCTCCCACAACATTCTTCTCACTTCAATTTTTAATCGCGATCTAATCTTTTCCACTTTTAGCACGGTTAGAATCGCTAAGCTCAGCAGGTAGCCTAATCACCATAGTAAGTCTGTTGTTCTGCTTTGTGATTTCACTTGGTCTCTGATCTTTTACATCAAGCTTTGATCTAATAATGGTGTTGGCGTTTCTAATCGTATATCCATCCTGATCTTTTCTCCGTCTCTCCTCACCTACACTTTTTTGTTTGTTCAAGTAATCTCATCTCTGGTGCCCTGTATCACCGACCTGTATGTAAGAATAGTCAGTATTAGGATTCAGGGAAATAAGTTAGGTGACCAAGGAATGTAGACTTATTGATTTACATCGTTATTACCAAAGCCCTTTATTACTTTCTCTTATTCTTGATAAGTGGAACTATTGCGATCGAAAGTTTTTTCAACAGAAATACAAGTTTTGTGGTCAAAAACGGCCGAAAAAAAATGTTTTTAACGAATATGTGTGTGTGTGTTTATATATTCAGGAAGCTCAAACTTTGTATCCCGTTTGGATACTAACCACCGGAACTACCATCCGAATCTGCGGATCCGTTTTTTTTTTTCAATGGAAGAATCGTTCAACGAATTCGTCTTAAAATCGAACTGTCGATAGTTTTTGTGGTTGGCTTCGAAGAGCTGGAAAGCAACAGAGATATTTTCCGTGATAGCCTAGTTCTTTTCGTGATCATTAACCGGTTTCGGGCGTTCGCCCATTATTAGGATATTTTGTCAAAACAGTGTGATAATACAAAAAGAAAGCAGAACAAAAAAAAAAAAACAACAACAAAACAAAAAGTAGAAGCTATCACAGAAAATATATCTGAAGTTTATTGCTTAAAGTAAGAAGGACTGATCTCAAATCTATGTATGGTAGATTGCACGAACGATGAGTAGGTATGTGGATATGTACGAACGCTTTCCAAGAAATGAATATGCTCAAACAATTGAAATGATACAATTTAATGACAGCAATGCTGTTATGGTGTTCTCGGAGAGCCATTAATAATCAAATTTCATATGTACGCCATTTTTCAATTAATCCAATCAAGTTGTTAGCAGCAGACCATTAACTAAACACAACAGCTCTGTTTTTCCAATAAAGTACAATTGCGATTATAGAATGAACTAAGAGTTACAAGAACCTTTTAGTCAGCTTTTCTATTCTAACAAATGATTTCATTCATAAAACTTAAAATTGCGCTAAATTTTTTAAAAGAAGACACGTTTTGCTTTTTTATTTTAATTTAAATGAAAGTAAATCATTTAGAAAGATAAAAATCTTCCCTCTTCAAATTGTTGGCTGTTGCCATTTATTTTTAAACTCTTAGATTTTTTTTTATTTTTATTTTTTTTACATCCTTAAATCAAAACGATAAAGATTTACTAAGAATTTTATAATATAAATCATTTTCTCATTTGGCATAACTTTTAATTTTAACTTTTTACACCTTATAAATTAAAGTGTTATTTTTGTTTTAGTTTTTAGCATTATATATTTCTGTTTATATACTTTGTATTAAATAATGAGCCGAGTAATTTTAAGTAGATATAATTAAAGTAGGATAATTAATTATATTTAAAGATAACTATTAAGAATTTTAATTGGGTATATAAAAATAAAAAAAAGAGCAAAAGTTACTCATATAATTTCAGTGATAAAATTTGTGCCTCATAGGTGGGGTGGGGGTGAAAGAGGTCGACAAATCAGTCTCTGTAGGTTAATGTGCTAAACCCGTATATTGCAATTTGGGGGGTTTGGCCAAGGTTGTGTGTGTCTCGTTGCATGGTGCAATTGTAATTTTGAATTTGTTCAATCAATACATTTTTACAACAACACAACCTTGGTGCGTGTTTGCAACATTTTCGATTACACTAATCGGATAAGATTTTTTTTTTTTTTTGGATTTAACACAAAAGTTTAAATTACACACGCACATTATTCAAATTGGCTGTGAATTTGCTCCCGTTTTTACTGCCACTGTGTGTGTAATCACTAATATAATTCGAACTATGATTATGTCAATACTAGAGTATTTAGATAGTTTACATTTCAATACCTAGGCATTTTTGCTGTATCCTTTTTACAAAATTAATAAGATTACTATTTTAGGCCTACACATTGTTTATATATAAATTACCATGCTAATAATGAAAATCATTGTAATCATTTTCGCGCTAAACAAAAAAAAAAGAAGAAAAATCTACCACTTGTTGGATTTTGATCGAAACTGTAACGGCAAGAGAGAAAACACATAAGACCCGAACAAATTCTCTCTGGTACTCTCTCACTCAAGCAGGCTAAGTGGGAAACCTGTATATAAGCCAGTAACAGATCGGGACATCCGACAATCTATCAGTTTCAACATACATCGCATCGTGTCATATCTCTACTGTACTCCTTTATTCTATAAAATCATTATAGTCCAGTTCAGGCTGTGTAAGCTTATAGCCATATTATAACAGTGTCTTCATATCTCGTCTAATTAATCAATCCCAATTTCTCTCCTCATCAACTCCATTAATGTAACGGCAAGAGAGAAAACACACAAGCCCGACCGAGAGAACAAATTCTCTCTGGTACTCTCTCACTTAAGCAGGCTAGAGTGACGAACCTGTATATAAGCCAGTAATAGATCGGGACATCCATCAATCTATCAGTTTCAACATACATCGCATCGTGTCATAACTCTACTCTACTCCTTTTTTCTATAAAATCATTTCAGTCCAGTGCAGTTTGTGTAAGCTTATAGCCATATTATAACAGTGTCTTCATATCTCGTCTAATTAATCTAACCCAATTTCTCTCCTCATCAACTCCATTATAAAACCTTCATGTCTTCGAGGAACGTGAAGTTGAATGAAACATCGAACAACCTGTGTTTTTACAAAATCTTGGCATGGTTTTTTATATTTCGAAATATCTTTATAAAGCTCGTCTATTACTTTTTTTTTCAATTTTAACTGTTTTAAAAATAACTGTAAATACAGTAATATATTTTCTTTTTTTAAATTAAAAATAAACTAAATAAAAATATAAAAAAGATAAAACATTTAAGTACAGTTAAATTTTTTTATTTATTCGTCCTTGGACAAAAACAAGTTTGAATATTGATTTATAAAAAAAATCTTCTTTTTTTTTTTTGCAACCGTTTCAAGTATTTTGGTGATAAATTCATTGCTGCCAGAGTTGTTTGTCTGTCTGTATATCTGTCTGCCTGCTTTGTTTCATAATTACATCGAAATTTCTTCAATATTTTATGCTCCCTTCTAAGTGTTAGATAACTCGTATTTACTATTAAGGGATATATTATCGAGTACTAATTAAAGAATGTGTGGTGTTTTAAGAAATTTTTTTCTCCTTTTTTTTCTGTCGGCGTGATGTTTATGTATTTGTGTGCATGTATTTTTTGTTAATCGTAACTAAAAAAAAAAGTAAAAACGAAGATATTTCACCAATTGGATATTATTATTCCCCTTGGCCCATCTCCAGAGTATTTTTCAGGAAGTTAGCGGTCAAAATTTGTCAACCGGAAGTATCACTTTGCTAAATGGATTTTTCCGTATATTTATTTATTTTTATTTTTTTTTACGATTCTCTTTCATAAAATTAGCTTCTTCATGAAACACGTTATTCCACTAAAACTTACTAAGATTATTATTTTGTTGGGTTTTGGTGGAAAGAGTGGCATTAAACTTCTTCCTTTTAATGCTATTTCAGTGTATTTGTACGAACCTTAATCTTAATGAGAGAATTGAATATGTTGCTGAAATTCTGAGTATGAAGCAAATCGGCTGAAAAGAAAATGAGAATTTCAGCGGTTGTAATTTTTTTTACCTATCTTTATGCGAGTTTCTTTAAATTATTAGAATACTAATAATTTGATTAGAATATTAAATTAGAAACAATGTGAATTTATTGCTGTAAAAGAAAAGTCGTCGTCTGTATGTTTTTCACATCAGGTATTTTTTTTCGAAGTATTATGATCGTAACAAAATTGCAAAATTGAGTATTCACCGGAAATACGTATTAACATGCTGTGTGTACGTGTGTCTATGTGAGTGAAAATGTACCACCGGAAGTATCATTTTACTGATTTTATCATCTATATATAATATTAATTAGAATTAATTAATATCTTGTCGATTCCGAATTTGAAGAAAACGGTTAACCGGAAGTGCATCTTTACTGAACAGTGTTTTATAATTTTCTGTAATTTTCTCTATAAAAGAGGCTCCATTTATTGCTTTTATTGAACTGAGTATATACTAACTACAGAGACATATAACTTACGTTTATATATATATAAGATAACTGATCAGAGAGGTTCTCTAGAGGAGTTGGGTAGGTCATGTTTCTCCCTCCACCCTGTTTGACGTTTTATTAAGTTTAGATTCTTGTATTGAAATAAAATTGAAAACAAGTTAGTATTTAGTAAAAATTACAAGTTTTAAGAAAATGTATCAATTATAAAATATGTATGTGATTTGGAGAGTGGGAGAAAGTTTTCGACTTCATTGTCATGAATGTTAATATTTTTTTTTTTTTCAAGTTTTGATCACCTCCCCTTTCCAAATTGGCTACATACTGAAAATATTATAGATTTAATAAAATTTTAATAATAACTCAAGCAATATGTTATTTACAAGGTAATATAACATCCACATAAACCATCTCTAATGAATTTTGTCCGTGACCTTAGTGTTGTTCTTTAACATGACGTCAACAGGTTGTTGCATATTGAGGTCATAGTTTGTTTTTTTTATACGTTTCTGTCTTTCTTTTGTGTTTCGTTTAAAACTAAAAAAAAAAAAGTCATAAAGTTGTTATCTTTACTTTTTTTAAAAAAAAAGTTTTTTGATTTATTAGGAAAATTTAATTTAATTATTTTTCCCCAATTTTATTTAGCCTAATTTAATTTTCCTTTTTATTTAATCATGGGACTTTTAAAATCTTTATGGTATTTCGGCTTTGATAAAAAAAGATTATTTTAAATAATGATTAGCTACTGAATTTCTCTTTCATGAAAGGAGAGAAAATTCTTTTGATAAGAAAATTCACTGGGTAGTTGAGGGGGGCTAAGATGAACTGGGAAGACTTTATTTTCTTTATACCTTTACAAATGTCTTCGTAAGATGAAAAGCTCCTAAAAAAAAAAAAAGTGATAAAGCTTTAAGAAAATTATGGAGTAATACTGAAAAATAAAACTTAAATATTTCAATTAAAATATTAAGTAAATTCTTTTTTAATAATTAAAATAGTAGATGGACATTTTCTTATTAGTTAACAAAGTTAAAAATAGGTGGATTTTATTTAGAAAATATTTAAAAAAATGTAAACAAAATAAATAAAAAAATTGTTAATATTAAAGTTGATTTACGTGAATACTTAATTTGAGAATACCTAATTTTGATTACCCATATTTTCAGGGTTATTATAATATAAATTTACGATATAATTAAAGATGCATTTTGTTGTTATCTGGAAAAGTGATTTATAGAACGCAGTCTTAAGTCCGTCTGGTTTTCTCAAGGTAGCGCCACAAAACAACAGGTTTTTTTTTCAAAACAGCAGTAAGAGAAAGTATTATGATCGTGTCAATATCAATGATTAATTGTGATTCACCGGAAACAGTGTTTCTCACGAATGGTGTGCGCGCGCGCGAACAAAAAAACGAAAAATTACACAAAACTTAAACATGATATTTTGTTTCGATATTACGTACAATGGACTAAGACACAATTTCCTTCAAATATCACTTAATCATTGTTTACCTAAACTTCAGATTTCCATGTAAAGTACTACTTCAAAATATCTTATAGTTTTTGTAAAAAGTATTTAAATAAACAGGACAATGAAATGTGTTTGAATAATAATACGAAGTTTGGCGGCGGGCGGGGTGGGGGAACTGATTAACTGGATTTTACAGTTATCTGTGATTTTTTCCAAAATTGGTTCACAGTTTTTTCCGTTAAATTTAATATATCTCCTAGGCATTTTTTAATTTCATTTAGGCGTATATTATATAAAAAACTATTGGTATTAATTTAATCATTTTTCTGGGAAAAGTTGGTTACAGAAGGGTCTGAGAGGGATCTTGCAATTTTGGTGGTAGGGACCGGAGCGGGCCCATTTTTAAAATTACCATTCAGTACATAATTGAAGTAAATCTAATATTAATGACTATTTAATGGTGTTTTAAGGCGTCTCGTCGATAGCTCTGTAGAAACAGACGATTATATGGTCTGCCCTATGTGTTCTATTCCCTGGCCTAGGCCGTAGTTTTATAAATTAGTAAGTTGGTTTAATATATAATAGAGTTGTTGTTAATCGTCTTTAACCACGCCACCTGTAAAGCCAGTATGTGAACAAAATTATGGACTTTATTTTATTATTTTTTCTTTAAATATTTAGTTAGAATTCCATTTTATAAAAAAAAATAATTAACATTCTATGATTGAGAAATGAACGAGACAGAATCGTTTAGAATGACAGGAGCTTACAGTTCATATTTTAGACCCAAATTTAAGGACCAAGACTGGATTCGCGCCTACTATTCTAAATTATAAATCCATATTAATTATTATAATAAAGCAACCGCATTACAACCGATCAAAATTTTTTATTTAATAAGTCTCGTGAATTATTTGAAGTATTTAAATAGTAGAGGAAAACTAGTATAACGATTTTCATGGTTTTTTAGCATTTTTCTTCAGTGTTCATTGTGGCAGACTTTTATATACTAATTAAAGCAGTCATTATTTTAATGCTTCTGTTCAATGTTATTGTCATTGTCTTCTGGACTATAAGGTAATGTACACTCAAGGAACTATCAGCCTTGGATGTTAACTAACATATATTCCCCCATGCTGTAGGTGTGGACAGGA
Organism: Triatoma infestans; assembly: GCA_011037195.1. Taxonomy (NCBI): domain Eukaryota; kingdom Metazoa; phylum Arthropoda; class Insecta; order Hemiptera; family Reduviidae; genus Triatoma; species Triatoma infestans. The sequence goes on along the minus strand of JAAEAF010014390.1, from coordinate 133,526 downwards.
GGAGCTAAGTGAGCATGTGTTGTTGGATTGCCCACTGTATTCTGATTTGCGTCAGCGCTTGCAGAAGGAGGTTGGATTCCATGTTGCCTTGGAGAATAATAGACTGCCCCTCCTGCTCGAAAACAGTGCCGCGTACAGAGGTTTTGGGCGTTTTGCGGAAGAAGCATTTAAAAGGAGAATGGAATGGGTCAATAGGGGCGGATTGGGTAGGTTAGTTTACAAGTTGGAGTGGAAGTAATTTATTGTGTGAATGTTGCATGAATGCGGGTTTTAGGCTAGCGGTGTAGTTATGACTTTTAGTTTTAGGCTAGTTTGTAAGATTAGATGTAGGGTTTCTCATACCCCCTAGGAATATTGAGTACTGAGGGGCGTAAGAGTGTGCAAATGGTTGAATGAAATTGAGCTTAGAGTGGAAGGGTGTAAATAAATTTTAACTATATTGGATGAGTGAATGATAGATTGGATAAGGTTAGCTTAGGTTCTTTATCCCCCCAGGAATATCGAGTACTGGGGGGACCTATAGGTTAGGATTAGCTAGGTTAAGTTCATTTCTATTGTTTCAGGGCGTCACACTCGGCGTTAGGGGCATCATTAGGTTAGGGGCTTCTATACGGGCGGGTATGCGCGAGAGCCCAGGGACCGCCCACCCAGTGTGCCTTACAAAAAAAAAAAAAAAAAAATCCCCCCACTACCTTTATATATTTAATCTTAAGGCAACTGAATACAAATTTGTAAGTTAATAGAAAATTTGTAAATTTTATAATTAATATTGTATATTTTTTTCCAAATTGAAGACACCTCAAATCATGTATTTCCTGGTGAAAATTCAGGGTTGGAAAAAATTTGACAGCGTCGTATATTTTACTTTTTCTATATAACAGTTTGAGAAAGAGAAAAAATTAATATAAAAAACTGAGTAGCATTTAAAAATATACAAAATTTAATTCGTGGTATTTTTGTAAATACATTTTTTATCCAGACTTTTTATTGGTAGAGGTGGTGGTTCGTATTGTTACTTGTATAAAATACATAGGATATTTTATTTCAAATATTTTATGTATTGCAATTTCCTTTTCTTTTTTTTGGTTTAAACAATATGTCACATGAATAAATAAAGGCGGTTCGGATGACCTTTTTCGCTGTTGTTCGCTATATTATCTCATCTTCCAAGTAAGAAGAAACCAACTGCACGTTTTTATTACTAATATGTTACTGCTTCTTCTTCTCGGAGAAGTGATGTGAACTTTTAATAGTTATCTTTTCTGCTCGTTTTTTTTTTTGAAGCACTCTATAAAAACAAATTTAAAAAATAAAAAAGAAAGATTAAAAATAAGCATAATCTTACGTCCTTTTTCTTTTTTTATAAACTAAATGCAAAGTATGGTGTAAGCTCTGCAATTATAAGTTGCATCATTTTTAATTCCTTTTACCAAATTTTGTGCGTGTAGAGTTTTCACCGGAAATACGTTTTGGAGTTCCTTAATCCGAAAAAGTTGTTTATATATATATGTGTATATATATATATATATATATATGCAGTGCTGCATTTGTTATGCATACAAAGTTTAAAGAAAATCTAAGGTCTCCTGTTCAGGAAAAAATTGCAGAGAAGTGCAAAACGTCTTTTTATTAAATGGTATATATATATATGGTATTTTATCCGTCGTAGCATGCATATTTATAGTTTTCCTGACCGGTTTCGGCTTTTCATCCATCGTCAGAATACATTCACCAAGTTCGTGTTGGGAGTTCACTTCAGCTTAATGTTTCTGTTACACTCACACTTGTTGGTTGTATATATGTGGGGAGGTTATAAGGATATGTTACTATGTATTGTGTTTCATGACAAAGTGGATTTATTATAAATTATTATTATTTATTATTTATTTATTTGTGTAGAGGTACAAGTACCTGTTACAAAGGAAGTACAGTTCTATTACAGTACAAAAAGAAATAATTACAATTTACTATAAAAATAAAATACATACTCTTCTTAGTTAAAATAAAATTAAATAGAATCATAAATATTATTATAGTTTGTTGTGGTGGTTGGTTCCGCAGAGCTGGAAAGCATCAGAGATATTTTCCGTGGTAGCCTGCTTCATTTTGTGGTCATCGACCGGTTTCGGGCGTTCGCCCATCTTCAGGATGCGTTCTTCAGACAGTGTGCCAACACAGACTCGTACAGAGACTTAGTTTCACACTAACTGAGGTGTTTTTTAAATACTAAACTCTTAAACTAGATAAAGGGATGTTTTAAAGGGCAAATTCTTTTCTTACAGTGGACGCGGGGGTCTAATCTTTAAACTCTGTTGTTGGAGCGGGACTTACTTCATAATTAACTAACCAAAATATTAAGAATATACAAAAATAAAAATTAAAAAATAAGATACACAAAATAAATCTAAATAAAATTGAAACAACGAATTGTTAATAATAAAAAAATCGTTCAGTTAAACGAATGAATGAATTTTAAAATGTTAGTTTAATCGTTGTTTAATTTTATTTAGATTTATTTTGTGTATCTTATTTTTATTTTTTGTATATTCTTAATATTTTGGTTAGTTAATTGTGAAATAAGTCTCCCTCCAACAACAGAGTTTAAAGATTAGACCCCCGCGTCCACTGTAAGAAAAGAATTTGCCATTTAACAACCCAAACACGTGTTTTCCCACCCATCTGGCCACATCCCTTTACCTAGTTTAAGAGTTTAGTATTTAAAAAAACACCTCAGTTAGTGTGAAGCTATGTCTCTGTACGAGTCTGTGTTGACACACTGTCTGAAGAACGCATCCTGAAGATGGGCGAACGCCCGAAACCGGTCGATGACCACAAAATGAAGCAGGCTACCACGGAAAATATCTCTGATTATTATAGTTACTATTCATGAAGCATAAAAGATCTGGTCTTTAACATATTTTTAGTAAAGTTATAAATAATGCACATATTTTTTTAATCAAAATTGTGAACAATTCTGACCAGTTCGTTATTTGCACTATCATCTTTATTAATACATAAACTGTTCTCTAAATGGCTCATAAACTGGACAGGTTATAAATAAATGGGTCAAGGTTTCATATTCATTTAAAGTACAAAGTGTACAAATACTTCTTGGATTGATTATATAAGATATGTTACCTATAGAAATTTTGATTAAGTATGGTCCAGAAAGTCTGATTTGAGCAAAGATTTTTGTGACATTAAATGAAATATTTAAAGTTAGATATTGCTGACAAGTGCTGTATAGAAAAGAGGAATTCACACTAAATATATTATAAGGGGAACTAATATTTCTGTCTATGTCTATGTAGAATAATTGCTGTTTATACCTTTCTAAAATGATATTTATATTGCGTTTAACTTTTAAACAATTTTCAAGAGAACCTAGATCTTCCATATTAACTATTTTTAAACAGTCTTTTAACTGTAAATACCAATTATATTTAATGTTAGATGGGTATGTTTCACTCAAAGCTACTAATTTATTAAAACAGAGCTTTAAATAACTTTGATCGTCAGCATTTATAATTTTTCGTAACCATTTAAGAGCTGCTTTAACAATATAAAAACTTAAATGACATTGACCCATTTCTAATCGAGCTAAGTGATTTGGAGTTGAACGGGGAAGACAAAACAGACATTTAAAAAATTTTAATTGCACTTTTTCTAATTGGTCTAGGTGCCGTAGTCCCCAAACAGATGCACAGTAAAATAAACAATTTTTTACTAAACTTTCAAACAAATAACATTTAGGATCCCAGCTTTTTGATTTCCCTTTAGATTATAAATTATAATCAGACATTAAAAAATAGTGTATAATAAATAGCATGTTTTGAAGAATATTTTATAACTAAATTTTAATAGTGTTGTTAAGCAAGCTCGGTGTTTTATCGAGTCAGTCATTTTTATTAGGGGGGGGATAAGTTATTTCAGGAGTAAACTTTACTAATAAGAATACATAAAGTTTGAAGAAAGGCAATGCAAAGTTTATGGACAGTGAAAAGCTTGTACAAGTAATAAATAAATGTGAAATACAAGCTGGGTTAATACAAGAAAAAGTGCAAGTAAGTTAATATATAAGAAGGTTGGCAGCAAACTGCAAATTGGAGATGATTTTAAAATAAATAATAGAGGAAATCAAATGTATTCGTTTTTACTTATCATGCTTATTTTTTAAATGATATTAATTTATGTTTAAATTACATTAAGATGATGTTGAGAGAGATGTAGTGGTATTTGTAAAGGTATTTTTAATAGGGCACGGTAGGAGATTTTAAAAATATATCATGCAAATAATCTGTATTTTAATCGGAAATAGAAGAAAGCTTGGCTTCACAGGTTAGAATTTAATAAATGTTTAATAAAAGAATCATGCATTTTTTTCGTGGTATATAATAAATATTCTGTCCAGAGAATTTGACCATAACTTCTAGTAAGACCCTCTTAGAAGACAGATAAAGTTTTATCTTCCAGCGATTTGGATATGCTGTTCACATACACAACTAAAACACAATACTGAGCCTAATTTCCAGAATATCTCAAAATTGTATATATATTTCCGTTAAAAACTCTTTATTTGGAAAATTTGTGATATGATTTAGATATTACTACCCTATTGCTGCGCAATGACATCATTTCTTTCACAAGTTCCAGATACTTCTAAATTTTCTAATTTAATTTCCTAATTAATTATATTCCAGTTAATTATTATCTGTAGATTTTTCACTTGATAATTGGGGCATTATTAGTTTATATTGGGCATTATATTAGTGATAATTGTTTCATTTTTTTTTTTAATAATTCAATAATTAAATTAAATTGTTCCAACTTTTCCGCAAACATTAATTTGCGTAATGCCCGTTTTTTATATGACCTTTTTTAAAATGTATTAGAAATTCTTATATTGTTTTACGTAAAACTCCAATTTGATTAATTGCTTATAATGCATTTTAGAAAAAAAAGCCCATTAATATTTATAAATATCTTTTTTAATAGAGGTAATTAAAAATTTAATTTCCTAATAAAGTTTTTCAATAATTGTAGATGTGACGTAATATATATATATTTTTTTGTTTTTTAAATATGGTAATTGTTAATTTATTCTTTAATTAATTCGATAAACAGTATTATACGTATTTTAATCGAAATGTCAAGCCTAATTACATTCGAATTATTGTAGTGTAATAATAATAAAATCTGAATCAAGAGAAAGTATAAAAATGGAATAATACTATTCGACATTATATCTTGGTTTAGTTCCTGTGCATATATATATAATATAGTTTTATATACCTAGATTATTACTGACTGCTGAGGTCAATGGCGTGTGAATGACTTAGTAAAATTCCGCTACCTGTTCCAATCTCATAGTGATTTATTTATTTATTTTTTTCACTATTACTATTACTACGATGAATATTAATGTTATAAACCAATTTTTGGCCTACTATTAGTAATTTATTTATATATTTTATTTTATTTTTTAATATAATAAACGTTTTATTAATATCAATATTAGGGATAGGCAAATGACGTCTTACTATCTCCGCTCATTTTATTTTAGTTAAATCTGTTGAAGAATGATAACAGATAATACTTTTAAAAAAGTGATTTAAAGGAAACATTGCAATGATCACAGCTTTAGTTGACAAATTTCCTGTAAACTTACATTATTTACTAAACGTTTTACATTATTTACAAACAAAAATTTGATGAGTTCTGGGGGGGGGGGATTGTATGGAGGATTATATACTATAGCAGCTTGTAAACTATCTGGCAGTTTCACCCTAACGTCATCACGTCCAACAGAACAACCCAAAAATAATTTTTTCCAGAATTCCAAATCATAGGGTTGCTATCCTGGATTGTGAGGAAATTAGGTTCAGGACCTTTGCTCGGAACAGAATGTCTGTGGAAGTGCTTAGGCTAGTTTCCCTTGGAGTTATTGTTCGATTTATTCGGACTGCGGAGAATCTTAAATGGATTAGTCCCGGCTATTTTTTCTACACCAGGTTTGTTGTTTTTCTTGCGGTAGCTACATGGGCCCTGTAGGGCTTTGGATAGCGTAGGGTTTGCTTCCTTCCACAGATAAATAGTAATAATAATAAATCATAAGGTTCACCAAATTTAATGAAGCGCTGGCGGTGCACTTCCGGAATACATATACATATGTATTTCCGATGAAATCTAAATTTAACACGATCGCAATACTTCCACTTATTTTAAGAATAACCGAAGAAAATTCCAAAACAAAAACAATAACTAATACACAATCAAAATGAAACTTTAAAATATAAAATAAGAATGAGACCACATTATAAGAAATATACGTGATTGTGATCACGTTAGCTGAGGCTGATTTTTAGAGTTCATAACAACAATATTCTACTTTCAACCATAACCAGTACTTTTATATATCCCATTATGTAAAATTTAATAGAACCAGTTTGTATGCGTTTTTATTTAAGAACTTTATTATTTTTATTTTGTTTTATTTTAAATAGATTGTATTTTTATTAAAGTGTAATAGTCAATTGTAAACGGTACTTGTTTTAATTAAATTTACAATTAGAATTTAATATAGCAATTAAATTTAATTAGTGTACTAATAATAAATAAATCTGATTAAACATATAGATTATTCTATTACCTTAATTCGGAAAAATCCAAATTTTTAAACCGATAAGTTTGTTTATAAATTGTGTTTAATACACATTTATGAAGTTTAAAGAAAATCGTTAGAACTATTTCAAAAAAAAGGACAACAAAAAAATCGCTTAGAAATAAAACAAAAAAATTGTGTATACATTCGGATTTTGTCCGAAACTTCTTGTTTCAGATACTTTGGTTAAAACTAAACGGGAGTATCATGTTCCAGCGTTCTGCGATTTTTCAATTTTTAATCAAACTGTTCACATATATCAAGAATTCGAACGCAAAACATACGCAAAACTATTTTAGCGAACGTATAAAATTTTCCAAGTTAAATTTCCCACTGGAAATACGTTATTATTAAGGGCATCTGAGTAAGAAAAAAAAGAAGTGTTTTTAGCCAATGGTCTGTATGTGTGTATGAACAAATTATCTCAGAAACGAAAGATCACAGGAAGTTCTAACTTGTTATTCCGTTTAGGGATCCATCGACCGCATCTGACATTAAGCAAAGTCAAAAATCTATCAACCGGAAGTTACTACTTCCATGTGAATTAGGCATGAATTTAAATTGTCATCATAAAATTTTGCTAAGAAGTCATTGCTACTAGTGACCTTAAAACATGTAATACAGCCGTTGAATCTTCAATTACAAAATTTGATATCATCGCAATAATCATGTCATTAAAATGATAATTTGTTATATAATAATTACCTTACAAAAAAAAATACTGTTATTGAAAAGTCCTTTCCGTTTTTTTGTTTAAATAATTTTTTTTGTTGTTAAACTTTCATTTTATGATAATTAGATGTTATGCAATTTTCTTAAGTTTTTTTTTTGCATAAATTTAAATTTTAAATGAATATAAACTGTTAAAAATGTTTTGGATTAATGTATAATTTTTTTTTTTTCTGCCAAGACAATACTGTATTGTTTTTCATAAAATAATTATACGATATATTTATATATTCGGCTATAACAGCTGTTGGAATTATAAATTCCAGCTGATCCTTTTTAACGTATTTTTTTTTCCTTTTAACTTACAATATATTAATCTATATTTTTATATTGTTATTTAAAATATTATAACATTAATTTATTATTACATCTGCCTCTTTATTTGTTTATTAAATATATTCTAATGAAACTTTTATTTATTTATTTTGTTTGAGAAGAGAAATAAATAATATTGAGTATATATATATCTGTTGCTCATAGTTTACCATTAGTTTGCTGTTTCTATTTCCGGTTATTTTCATTTCGTTCTGCAGGAAGTGTATTGAGTTCTATTTCCACATAGACCTTAGGGATTTCGCTTATGCTTTTTACATTATCATTTCTTTTACTTTCTATTATTCTTCTGTAGGAGGAAGTATTGTGATGTTGCTAAATCTTCGAAATTCATTTTTTTACTATGGAAGCTCTAGGATCCCCTGACGGTATTTCTTCTCTTGTCTTGGAATCCTTCCTGAGTGATCATTTCCTTCTAAGTCAACCAAAGTTCATGTACCCCTCCATCTCGCCACCCTAGCCGGAGTACCCGGTCCTGGAACCTGTCTTATATACAAATTATACTGCTGAGATCCCCGTATACCCCAATACCACCGCATCCACCTATGCTGATGATACAGCAATCCTTTCACCTCATACCGATCCTGTTTTCTCCAGGCGCTCTTTGCAAATCCATCTTCACTCACATGAATCCTTGTTAACAAAGTGAAGAATAAAAATCAATCCTAATGAATCCTAATACATAGTTTTCACATTAAACAAAAAAGCACTTTCTCCAATCTACCTGTTCAATACTCATTATTTCACAGTAGACCAAGTTTTTACCTCTTGGACTATATTTAGGCAAGCGGCTCGTATGGAATCCCCATAGTTAAACGAATCAACCTCAGACAACGCTTCATTCCTCTGACTAGACTTCTTGACAAACGCACTAATCTAAAGTAACACTTCTGAACGAAAGAGATTATATCCCACTGCTGTCTCCAAGTTGGACTTACGGACTAAAACTGTTCGGCACTATTAGATGCTTCAACCTCAATAGAATACAATCTTTTCAGTCAAAAAAATCTTCCACTGCATTGTCGAATTACGATTAATATTGTTCGATTTACATCTCCAATCACAAATCCCCATCGACCTGAAGATCACGTTTTTCATCGACCTCGCCAAATCCCGATCCAACAATAACACAGTTGCCTATCCCGCTATCCAAATCACCTCGTCCAAGCCCGCTGTTCAAACTCACTCCCAGGTAATCGCCAAGGGCGGCTGAAGCTCCGATATCTCCGCTACCTCTTCGTTACCTACTGGCAATTATCACTTCAATCAATAAATGAAAAAAAAATTTCACAAACAGATAAATTTTGTTTTTGAGAATTCTGGAGAATTGTGTGATATTAAACTTCACTCTAAATACCATTTCAGAGAAGTATCGTAGATTTCCGTCTTGTTTTGTATAATTTATGTAATTAAAGGTAATTAAACAGTTAGTAAAACTACCAACTTTATCAGTTAGAATCTGTAGAAATCTAGTAAGAGAAACTAATGTTAGCGCTTCTGTTTTTCTTTTCAAATTAGATTTAACTTGATTTCTAGAACTTAAAGTAAGTTGAAACAGAGACAAATAAAAGAGAAGTGTGGGAGAGAGAGATCGAGCGATGAGATTTTACCAACAATCTTGATGGAGCCCTAAAGCTCTCTCTTTCACTTTAGTTTTTCTCACTCGAAAGTTCTTGGACAAGTTCTAAATGTTGGCGATATTTGGTAAAGTTTTTTGTGAGCTTAGTAGTTGTTTTTTTGCAATTATATAAAATAACATGAACTATTTTCCTATTTTCTATTATTTTGTTTTATTGTTGGTAAGTTTATAAAGTATTGTACATAAAAGAAGTGCGTCTAGAATGTTAACAAATTCTGATCGGATTCATGGAGTTCCATATTTTGGAAGGCCCACAAATTCTTACCACAATCCCTTGCCAATTAATAATTTTTTTTTTTTTAATTGAAATAAATTTCTTAATTGTGTTTTCACCGGAAGTACTTGTTTTTAGAGCTCCATCTATGAGTACAAGAAAAAAGTTTTTCGAATAGTCTTGTTTGTGAGTCTTTGGGTTGTTTTTTGTGAAGAAAATATTTCCAAAACAAATGAATTTTAGGAAACTTCAAATTTGATATTCATTATAATTATCACTATAAATATCAGCCACGAAGATTTCGGTCAAAATTTAATCACTTCCCTTCCCCCGGAAGTGCTGCGACTTTAGTGAAATTGGAATTTGATGTGGATGAAATTGGTTGTATGAAATCTGGGACGTTGGTTTTTTAAGAGTTTTTTTTTTCCTTCTTTTTGTATTACAGTATTAATCTACTAGATTACAATGTGTTTATCGCGTTCAAATACGATCTGCTTTTTGCTGAGTGTAGCAACATATATCCCCCACCCTACTGCCACAATATTTATGTTAAGGGCAATTAAACATTTATTAAAAAATTTAATGTTTAAAGAGGTCCATTTTACTGCATCAACGACTGTAAAAGAAAGTCTTATGAGAAAATCATGTCGCATCTGTTGTTAAATCTTCTTTTTTTTAAGGGCATATTTTGACAATTAATAAGCATATTTAAGTAAACGCTTTAAATAGGGAAGATAAACTTATACATTACACAATATGTGTATGACTTTTTTGGTCTGTTCGTTCGGTTCGTGTTTGTGCTTTCGTTTCATGTATGCTCGTCTGATCTGAAGGATCAACATTTTTTTACTTTGAATCAGATTAGTCATTTACAATTTATGAATATGAAAAATGTCATTTGAGTGTTTAACTTCAGGTTTCTTTTTTTTAAGCAAGAAATTAGGTATATTTGATTTTCTAATTTAAATATTTCATGGTGGTTTTATGTTTATTGAAATCTGTATTGCTGAATCTGAATGGGTAATTGTATTGTTTCGTCCTTCTTACCTTATATTATTGAATTATGTCATATAAAAAAAACTGCTTAAGGCAATGTATTGAGCAATGTTTTTTTTTTATTTTATATTATTTTTTTATTTTTAAAAATCTGACAAGAATAAATTCTTGTACCAATAAAAATCTTATCAGATCCCTTCAAAAATAAAATAGATCTTGATAGATATAGCTGATTCCAGTTAATATACTACTCTGTCAAGGACAATCACATGCATAAGATTTGTAGGACCTTGTTAATTTGATTCTATAAAAGAAAAATTAAAAGACACGTCTTCCACATACTGTAGTTAATAAAATTGACAAATTTATCGTGAAACTTCAAATTTGACTCATATACCCTAACATAAATATAAAGGTGGTGGTGGGGGAATATACATGAACTGATCTGATTACATGATAGTCACTAGAAAACAGCGCCAATAATATTGACAAAACCAAATAACAGTTGAAATTTAATGTCCAAAATTCTTTTTAACCCCCACGTAAAGTCACACAAAAATGTTTCAAATAAAAGTTGTTGCTCTTAATTAGTGTAGTTGATATAATTAAGTTTAAAGAAAAATCGTTGAAGCCGTTTTCGAGAAAATTTCAAAAAAACCGTGTTCAGTAAAGTCGTACATCTGGTCGTGGTTGGCTGATTTTGACCAGGAAACGTTATTGTCAGATTCCCTGGATGGAGGAACTTAAATTAAATATTTGTTTTGAACGTTCTGCGATTTACCGTTTTCTGAGTTATGCTGACAGCAAACATACACACCACTTTCTAAAAAAAAAAAATCTGGTGTGAAACACTTACACAACTTTCTCTTATTCCTGTTCCCAAAATTATAATTGACAAATGTTATCGTTTCTATATCAAATTTAATGAAATTCGTCGAAAATTGAAAAAACTGTTCAGTAAAAGTGCACTTCCGGTTTACTAATTTTCTTAAAACTCGCAATTTTTGGCCATCTATTTATTTCTAATTAATTTTGTTTGGAGGATAGAATTGTCTAATCATCACGGACACACAAATAATAGCAATTTAGAGGAAGCTGTAACCCCACCCCTTCCCTAAAAGTGCCCTTAAATGAATTTTTTTTAGAGAAATGTTTTAAATAAAAGATGTAGATATTTGCATGTTTAGTTTATATATGTAGTTTCAAGAAAATCGTTGGAGCGATTTTTGAGAAAGTCACTAAAAAGTGAAGAAATCATTTAGTAAGCTGTTAAAATAAACAGCTTTCGGTTATCCGATTATTTCAAACTCAGAATTTCAACAACATGTTTAATTCTAATTATCATTATTAAGAAGACAGAATTGTCTAATAAACTGAAATAGCACTTTAAATGAAAACCCAACCCCATCTCTCCCCCAAAAGTGCCGTTAAATGAATTTTCCCGGAAAAATGTTTCAAATAAAAGTTGTAGCTCTTTGTATATGTAGTTGATATACCAAGTTTAAAGAAAATCGTCCGAGCTATTTTTGAGAAAATTGCAAAAACGTAAAAAAACAACTAGTAAAGTGGTACTTCCGTTGAGGAATTTTGACAGATAACGTACTGTCAGATCCCATGGTGATACCTAAACGGAATATCAAGTTTCAACTGTCTACGGTTTTTCGTTTTTGAGCTATGCTGTTCACATACATACATACACACACACAGACACACACACACACACACACCATTTGCAAAAACCACTTTTTTGGACTCAGGGGACCTCAAAACGGATATTTCCGGTGAAAACTCGATATCGAAAATTTGACACGATTACAATACTTCCTCTTAATAGGAGTAAAAGAAAGTAAAAATCGCTTTTTCGGACTCAGGGGACCATCAAAACATGTATTTTCGAAACTCGATATCGAAAATTTGACAAAGCAGTAAGAGAAAGTAATATTATGCGAATTTAACGAGTTTTTTAATAAATATAATAGATGAGTAGTTTAAATAAACAGAAGTATCATTATAATTTGGTGCGCTTGCTGTTCCCAAATGATACAGCTGTTACGGTCAGTGGTCTGCTCTCTTTGAAAACACTGCTCACATTCTCTTCTTTTGTATAACATTCCCTTGGTCACAACACTGACACCTGTCCTGGCGAACATCTGTTGTGTTCACTGCTGAAACACCTGTACCAGTTTCCTTTCTTCTCATCAAACTATGAATGAAAAACTCTTGTTTTGAGGGAGGCTCCCCCTATTAAAAAAAAATCAGTATCCTTTATTATTCATGTTTTCACTGTTTATAACCCTTTACTTCCTTCATAATTTGTCTTTCAGTAATATCTATATTTTAAAGTTTATACCTGCTTCTTATTAATGGAATATTTCACGGTATAACATTGGTACTCTTTAAGCTTCCAGATTTACAAAACTGAGCTAATCATTGGAAATACACATTTTGAGATCCACTTTTTATTTTTCCTTACTGCTTGGTAAGAGGAAATGTTGCTATCGTGTCAAATTTTCGAATTAGAGTTCTCGCCAGACGCCTACATTCAGAGACCATCACTTTGTTACAAACTTTTTGTGGAGAAAATTTCATTTATTGTGGCCGGGGGGCTTGAGAGAAGTAGAGAAGGTGCCACAAAAAAGTATTTTTATAATGTTAAAGTTTCTTCCATTCATGTAAATTGAAAGGCAACTAAACATTTATTATTATCGGAAACGGGTGCCCAAAGGCGCGGGACCTAAGCCTATATGGCTCTTATCCCCCCGATACCCCCCGTAACCCCTTAATTAGTCTCCCCCGGTAACTTGCCGGTTAATCTACAATATCTCAAGATATCCCTAAACTCCAACTCGCCTAGACAATCCTGCGAGAGTGGTGTCCTCCCAAATATACGAAACCTAGTTCCAGCGAAACGGGGACACTGACATAAGTAGTGATACACCGTTTCCCTAACTCCGTCATCACAGTTCTGACAAATGGGACTCCGCGTCTTTCCTATGTTAAACAAGTGACTGGACACCCAAGTGTGTCCAGTCACTATTCCTACCAAGGTCCTCAAACCCGTCCTACTAAGAGACAGGAGATACTCCGAGATTCTCTGCTTACCTGCCTTTATAAATCTTTTAGCTTGGAGGCACCCCTGCGTGTCCCCCCAGCGTTTCTCCAAAGCTCTCATCTCCCAAAGTCTAATCTGTTTGTCTAATCTGTCCCAAAGTCTAAACATTTAAACAGTAAGTATTATAATGTTTGAAGAGAGTTAGTCAATCAATAATAACAATGTAAATTGCAGTAACAGAAAGTCGCATGAGTGTATATATAATAGTGGATATGTTTGTACGATAACTTAGAAATGAAAAAAAATCGCTAAAAGTTTAAACTTGATTTCCTTTTTGTGTATTGAACATGAAGGAACATGAATCCGCCAAGGTTTGCGTCTGAATCAATTAACCGGACGTACCCTTTACTCTAATTGATTTTGTCTATAGTTTTTTCGCGATTTTTTTTTTCAAAAATGTCTCCAACGATTTTCTTAAATGTTCTAGGTCAAAAATAACAGCATATTATTCATTGAGTCGAGCATATTTTCGTGAAAACATTTTTCCAAATAATTTGATTTTTTTTTCTTTAAGGAATTCTGGGAGGAAATAGTGTCGTCAAATTTCCTACAAAACTCGCCGTTTAGTATATTTGTGTACTGTTTCTTCATTAAATATATTGTAAATATCTAAAGTTTCTTCAAAATTTATTCAATACAGATTTGAGAAATGCAGGTGATGAAAGTCTAGCTAATTGCCAAATTTAACTTTCTTCGATTACCTATCTCCGAGGGGTCGTCTAGTAGGACATTAGCTTAGGACTGCCATAAATTACTTCGTTACATGATAATGATAAAAAAAAACTTTAATTATGTTTATGCCTAATTATAAGTTTATGATCTAATTATAAGCTTAAGATCTAGTGAACACACACACACACACACACAGAGTGGCTAATCGCTAAAAATTTTTTTTTTCGTAATCCCCGTAACTCAAAACATTATTTCCGATGAAAACTCACTTTTTAGAAATCTGGCACGATCGCAAGACTTTCTCTTACTAGGAGGAGTAAGAGAAAGTAAAACACGGGTGAAAACTTAGTGTATGTTAAAGAATTTCGAAAGCTATGTGGAGAAAGCAATAAAGAACAGGAAAAAAAAAATCGCAGTGTGTCACTTTACTCATCTTCTCTTTTTCCAAAGTAAATAATAACATCGTTACATATATATGTACATAAATTAACTGTTATAGAGAGCAATAAAATGATCATTGAATAGTAGATGAGATTGATTATATAGTTTTATGTTGTGTACGAATGGTTTAATGTTGGTTTTGGTAGATAATATTTACAGGTTAATACCGTTATACTCTGGGCTACGTTTTATTTGTAGTCAGTAGATAGTTACATCGTGTTATAACTTGCATGATCGGAATCTAAAATGATTTAGAGATAGGCAATATATTGTTTTTTTATTACTTTTATTTATTTAGTTCACTTTAATTCAAAGTGCGTAATATTGGTTGAAACTTAATTTTTCCAAATTCCTTAATAATAACAAGTAACACTATTATAAATAAAAAAAATGTCTGCGATCTTCTCAATTGCTACTGAATGGGGAAATATAAGTCAATTTCAAAAGCGGTAATTAATTATTCATGAGATTCTATTACAGAATTATCTTTAATTATCTATCCCGAAACAATTGATTGTTTACTGTAATTATTCATTTTTATAATAATTGTTTTGTGAAAATGTCTGTTTTATTTGCCAATTGTACAGTTTGGGAGCATTTAGGTAACTCGTAACATAAGTTAATTCTTACTTCTAATTGGAACAGGGAAGCAATTTAATTTTCACATTTCTTTAGTGCTATTGGAAAAAATATTTAATGATTGTCTCAATTTTGCGTAATTGGAAGTTCTCAAACGGAAATTTAGGTCCTATAAGTACGAAAAAGAATTTTTTTTTTTGTGTGTGTGAATAGTATGTATATGGAGGACGCAGACTTCATATTCCGTTTAATTATCGCATCAGATTAGAAAGTTTCGGCAAACAATTAACCGGAAATGCGAAATTTTGTTGAATAAGTTTTTTTATTTTAATTATCTCGGAAATGCCTCTAACTAATTTTCTTGAAACCTGTGTTACTTTTAGCCCAGATATAAACCTATCTCCTTTTTTTTTGGAGGGGGGATATTTTTTTTTTGGAATAATTGATTTAAAGTGATTCTGGGAATCTAATATGTTTGATGACTATTGTGTGAGTGTATGTACAAAATATTATCTCGAGTACCAAAAAACCGCAGGAAGTTGGAACTTGATGTTCCGTTTAGGAACGATTTTCTCGAAAATGGCTCCAACAATTTCATTGAAACTTCGTATAGTAATTAAACAAATAAATAATACCTTTAATTTTATTTATCATTTTTATTTGAAGCATTTTTCCAAACGAAAAATAGGTGTCAAGGTTGTTAGGACAACTTTCTGTTCTAATTCCAAACAGTATGCTAAATAATCCAGAATAAATTTGCAAAGTGGTCACTATTTTGAGTCCTTGACCCCTCTCCCCAGTAATATATTTCTAAATCAATTTTGATAAAAAGCAATATGAGTACTAATACTAACCTAGTTAGTTATCTTTTAATTGATTATCTTTGATTTTTGTTTGGAAAATAGATGGTTTATTTAGCCTTTAAGTGGCATAATTTTAAAAATAAATAGTTAAAGAAAAAATTAGGATTTATAATTAATAGATGAAGTAGAATTTGATTTCGTAATAATTGTTGATAAAAAGAAAATTGAAATATTCTAGTAGAAAGTCTTGTACTAGAAGTTGACACTCATAACAGTTTGTGGTATCAACTTTTGCCATTCAGGTGATTTTTTTTTTTTTGTATTGCAAAACAGTCGGGTTACACTGTCCAAACAACTAGCCTGAGGCAGAAACATTGGTTTATACGAAACTAGTGACCCACTGGTCTCAACCCGGAAGATACGTATTGTTTTGCATGAAAATTTCACTTTTAGTTATTGTGGCATTTTTGTTTGTGTTTTCAAAATTTCGTAAAATAATGAATTTGTTTGAGCCTACAACTGTCTTTTACTGGCCTCATACTGCTGTAAATAGACATTATCTTGCACATTCGCTTCCAAAACTACTGGGTATATTCACTATACACCAGAACTGAATATATTCCGTTGTCCTAATGAAAAGATATTATTAGAGTAATTGTTTACATTTTGTCCTGCTGAGCTTGTTAGTGTTTACATATGTATTGCTTAATTCAAAAAGCGGAAATTCGCAGTAAACATGAAAGAGTTATCTGATTTTTCAGATTTTCTCTCTAAAATAAAAACGGTTAATGAGTTCTATGAAACTTCCTATATGTTTCTAAATCAATATTGTTGAAAGAAAGTATTTTAATATTGTTCTAGGATATAAGCCCCATTTCTCCCTCCATTTCTATAGGTAAGGGCAAAATCTTCGGGTATTTCCGGTAAAAACTCGTTTGAGTATTTAACATTCTTTTAGTCCGAATAAGAGAGGAAGTATCGCAATCCTGTGAAATTTTTGAAATTGAATTTTCCCCGGAAATAACGTGTTTTTTGACGTCTCCTGAGTACGAAAAAAATTTTTTATATGCGGTTTTTGGGGGGTGGGAGGAAAGGGGTTTCTGTGGAAATAGTAACGTTAAGATTTTCTCTAAAGTACCACTTCAGTACAAGTATGGTTCTAATCATTTGTATAATGTGTGTTAATTGATGTTGTAGTTTTTTTAAAACTGCGATGTTGTTAATTATATAACTTATTTCTATGCTATTATGTCTTGACGAGTAGGAGGGTTGTGGCGTTGAGTGCAGAAGAGTCTGAGCGAGAGCCCGTCTGGAGCCGTTGTCGTAGATGCAGATCTTGGTGGTAGCCCCAGATGTTTCAGGAGGCTATGGTAAAACGGTCGGTGATGTGCAGGCTCACGCTTGTACATGGCCATTTTAGCCCTTTAAGTCGGAGATTTAGGTCCCTCTACATAATGGGGCCATGTGATCATGAGCCAGCCCGGCGGAGTGTTGCTCCGTATTCACGAGCTGAGGTGGGGTGAGGTAAGTTGGTTTGCCTTCGGAAACAGTTCCGCCCACTTCTATTCCTATCTGATGGATAATTTGTTTAATTAGTAAATTGAAAATTGTACGTACTTGCTGATTTGTGGATTCTGGTTGAAAATATATCCCAAACAGCTGGCACCAATGAAATGTACGTAGTTGGTGTGATGTAGTGTAGTAGCTTGTGTAGCACGAGCGGTTTTGATAAAGTACTTGAGTGTGTGTATGTTGTGATAGAGATAGAAGTATTAAGAAATAATCAAGAAGACACTGGTAGATTAAATTAAATATATTATCTTTAAAGATATTTAAATATTTTACAGTATCACAACTATTATGCATAATAGATCAATTGTTAATCTCGAATAAATGTTAATCTCTATCAATGGCACTGAGTTTAAGAGAGCGATGATGAAGCAAGTGTCCTGGCTTGAATGTCTGTTGACTGTGTTGAAGGAATGTCTTCTCTTCATAGTTCAAATCCTTTCAAATAATGCTGGTATGTCTGGAGGGAGTTTTATTGTTTTACCCTAACTGTTTCTTGCCCTTTGTCTCTTGGTTTGCATTGACTAGATTGTAGTAGCCTGGCTCTATCCCCATCACTAAAATACACTATTTGAACTAGCTAATTTTCACAATTATTTTACTAAACTATTTTCCAAAACTATTATTTTTCCATTTCGTTCTTCCACTACACTAACAACATTATTTAGGTATATACTAGGATTCCAAATTTGAAGGAAACTGATTAACCGGAAGAGCGACTTTAAAGAATAAGTATTTTAGTAATTTTCTTTAAAACGGCTGAACGGATTTCTTTCCGGTGGCGTGCTTTATGGACTGATATTTGAAAAATTCTTCCGGAAAAATGGATTTGAAGGGATTTTTTTCTGAGTATTTTATGACATTATATTTCAAATTTCATATTTTCTGTTATTGGGCTTCTTTCTAGACTTCAGTGTAACCATTTTAACAATTATCTGCCTTGGAATAGATATTGCCCAACCACTTTTGTTTGTATTTATGTTATTAGGCTAAGTGAAAATACATGTCTAAATTAAAAGAAAATTTATCAGTCTACAATTGTATTAACTGAAATAACAGGAAGTTGTATATCAGTGTTTTAAAACGTATATCAAGGTTTTAAACTAGAAATTTTTCCGTGATAGCCTCCTTAATTTTTTTTTTCTTAATCATCAACCCTTTTTCTGATGAAATAATTTATTACAGGTTATTCTAGTAAAAAACAAGGAAAATGAAATTGTTGTATTATTTTTATACTATGATTTTATTTAATGAAAATAGAATTTAAATGAAACGATAAGAAATGTAGGCATGTAACTTAAGGTGTTGTAATATTTTTCAGTGTAACATGCAATTTTCAAATAAATTTCCCCATAACTTTTATACCATCACCTCTTTGTTTATGAAAAACAACAGCCATGTTTTGTTGTAAATATTTTCCTTTAGAAAATAAATTTTGAATAAATAAATACTTTCTCTAAAACTTTTCATATTTAAATGTCAACATTGATTTAGTTAAAATTTTATAATCAGCTGTTTTATATTAAAAAACTATAAAAAACAGCTGAATTATTTATTTGTTAAGGAAAGAAGCAAAATTTAGATGGCAAGAATTATCTTCAAGGTTTCTTTTTATTAGATTTAAAGAGGTACAGTAAAATGTTTTATATATCCTCTAGAGATATAGTTATTTTCTAAAAACTCCGAGCAGAGAAGAAGAATTAGTTAACTACATACAATAACACATTCCAAAAGTAAAACCTTGTACAGCCCGGTGTACAAACAGATGGATTCGAGTGGAACAGTTGATAGTTCGGTAGTGGGGGGTTGATGGGAAGGCTATAAGATCAGCTGTAACCAGCTGTTTATAACCTGTACACAACACTTGGTTTTTCTCTCCCACTCCCCCTATTCTATACGTACGTATCTCCCTTGTTTTCTTCTACGTTGGAAGAGGTGGGGTAGAGGTGAAAGATTGTGTATGTGTTCTGTAGAGTTCAGCATTATTTTAGCTTGGTGTGCGTGATAAATACCGGACTGTGCAACCTTTTATTTTTTTATTTTTTTTATTTTACCTCATCGTCCTTGATCCAAGGTGATTGTTATAAGGTTTTTTTTTCTAGTTGTATCCCTTTCTCTATTTACTACCCCACCATTGCTACCGATTATATCTGCTCTAATCAACGATGTTTTGATTATTTTTTTTCTTTTTGTTGTGTTTATTGATCATGTAATACTACTTAAAAATTATTATCACCAATATTCCTTTTTTTATTGGCCAACTTTTTGGACAATCCCATATTATTTATTCTAGATTTGTAACCTGGATTAGTTTATCATTGATACTGTACTCGTAATCTTTGAATATCCGTTAATAAATATCGTATAGCGATTAGTATACCTATTTTTTCTACTATTAAAAGATATGTGTGAGTTTTCCGAAATTGAGTTTTGATGGTAAATACTTGTTTAACACCCCCACCCTCTGAGTACGAAAAAAAAATTTGTTTGTGTTTTATGTAAAGTAAATATCTCTAAAACAACAAACAAAAAACTAGCTCGTAATTTTCTCAAAATTGATATATTCCGAGTCGTTCAAGGAGGATCCGGAACAGTAGTTTCCCATAAAATCCATTTACGGTACGATCCGGAACTGCGCCTTTATTATTGGTATTTTTTTTTATTTTTTTTGAGACTTTCCGTGATTGTTTTCTTTGACCTTTGCATATTGATTACGCATATCTCTATCTAACTCTTATTTGATTTGAAAATTGATTATTGACTTTTCTGGAAAACTTGGGGGATCTGGGTGGTAGTTGTAACGTTAAGCTTTTCATTAAGTGCCATTACAGAACAATGTAGATTACTATTATCCAAACAGAATTAAATTACATCAACTTTTGAGTTGAAATTTGAATTTTTCAACGGCTTCTTGGCTAAAATTCTTCTTTTTTTTTTTTTTGAATATCAATGGGTTGTGGATGATTTTTCCTGGAATTCTAGCGTGAAGGAGTAAGTTAAGCTTTCCTTTTCATAACTCTTGAAGTAAAATGTATGGGTTTTACAAATTTATTATATCATTTTAATATACATTAGTAGCATTGGTGAAATTCCAAATTTGAAGCAAATTGGTTAACCGGCAAATACGACTTTACAGAATAGGTTTTTCTATTTTTTGATGGCGGGAGGGGTGTACAAACTGCACACAGATATATTAATTAGATAGGTACAATGAAAATATGAAGTCTTTTGCGGATGTATGGGTTTATAAAAAGTAAAAAATATATAAACTTAATTTTTGCACATTTTGATATAAACTACGTCTTTATTATTTTTTTTTTTTTGTATAGTTGGATGGAAATAAGAACAAGTAAAAACAAACTGTGTGCAGAATGTGTAAACAAATTCTATGAAATATATTTCAAAACAATATTATACTGCGTATGTACATACATACGTATATACTAAAAAAAATTAAATATACGTAGTTTACGCTAATTCCACTGGTTATTAGTTTTGGACAGGTTAGCCAACCTTTCTGGAGCATTTATTTATTTATTTATTTTTTTAAATAACAATAATCGAAATTTCATTTCTAATTTTTGTACATTCGCTCAAAAAAATAAACATTTTATCTAATAAAGTCGACTTAATTCTTATTCTCACCACATATCTAAAGAACAGTTTTTCATGGTATATGATGAATTTCATATAAATAATATTGAATTTGGAAACTTCTTTTTCAAATTAGAAAATCCCCAAGATATTATTTATCCATTGAAATAACATAATCAGGTTTTGTCTTTAATTTATTTTTAATGGAATAAATTTTGTTTAACTTTCTAGTTAAAATAAATTTGTATCCGTTTCCGTTAATTTTCATATTTCATTTAGGCAGACACTAATTTTTTTGTTAAAATCTAATATAATAATGCAATTTTTTACAATTCTAATTAATAAATTTGTTTTGAACTTGGAATTTTCACTAATCGTTTTGTTTGATGGTTTGTGCAAACTTACAATATCGTAGCAAATACATTCAAGTGTAGCTCTCATAATTTTATGAAAATGATGGAATCGTACATTCAGTTGAAGAACTATCATTATAAAAGAAACGCTGGCCATTGCAACTTCACCAGAACCTCCTCCATAAAATCAAATTTCCTGGATAAAAATTAAAAAAAAAACTGAACACTTCCGGTTGATGAATTTTGATCGAAACTTTCATGCATGATACTATTATTGGTGATACCTAAACGGAAATAACAAAATTTTGAACTTCCTGGCAGCATTCTTTTTTGACAAAATTTTATACAAACATATACATACATACACATTGAACGAGTGGCTAAAAAAAAAAAAAAAATGCGGTCAACCTATTTTAATCAAATTTGTAATTCTAGCAATGCTTCTGATATATATATATAAATGTTATATACATACAGAATCATACTTTGTACTGAAATGATTAGAGGACATCTAAACCTGCTGCCTCACACACCCCTTCCCCCACCTAGAAACTCCCACAAATCAATTTTCCCGGAAATGAATATAGATAGTGTACGAAGTTTAAAGAAAATGTTTGGTATTGTTTTCGAGAAAATAATGAAAAACTGAAAAACAAAACATTCAGTTAAATAGCACTTCCGGTTGATGGCTTTGTCAGATACGGTGGAACTAGCTGGACGGTATATCAAGTTTTAGTGTGACGGTATGTGTATTTTTAGTTTTTTTTAATATATTTTGTGCTCGCACACATCTAAAAACATTTCTTTACTAGCTTAACCCGGCCACGCTTAGCTGTGGCTCAGTCTGATTTTAATTGTATTAGGAGAAGTAAGTAGAAGTATGATAGTTAACATAGATTCAGCAGGAAAACACATCATTCAATTTAATACCCTACTTTGCGTTGCTGTGACCTGAAAGGAAAGAAAGAAAAAATGTTTTTAACTGAAAGAATGTTTTTAAGAGCTGAATGCGGTTTCTACCTCCTTCCATCAACGTAGCAGCATTACCTGAAGAAGCAAGTACTAACCAATATGGTCATTTGAACGGATTTTAGCCAGGATTAAGGAAATTAAGAACGTTTTTCCAGTTCCACCTGGAGCGTCCAAAAAGTAAATCCACCGGATTGGTTGGTCACAGCTTGTATGATGGTATCAAATGCTATCTTTTGTTCTTGAAGGAGTTTCAGTGTATTTTCTTGGACAAATAGCTGTGTCATTTCTGGTGTATGATTGATCTCTGAGCAGTTCTCTCTCGAATGTTGTATTGATCGACCTATTTGATACTCTTACTCTCAATAGTGGAAACAACTTGCCACACATTGCAAGACAAAGATCCTCAATGAAGATTAACGCTTCATTGTATATTTCTTCTGCGAAATCCAAGCCATGATTGCGTTTCTTGTCGTATTCTGTGCAGAATATCTTCGGCAGAGAGCGCGCCACGATCACAACGCGTCTGCGTCTGTCTATTTCGCCAAACTCACGAAATGCTCGGAATTTCCCGTTTCCGTGGGAACTTCGGAATAAAAAGTATATATAAACACTCTTATATAGAAATGTAACGTTGTGTAAAAATTTCAAGTCAATCCATCGACTACTTTTCGAGTTTTGCGGCCACAAACATACGGATGCCGAATTTTTATATATATAAATAATGGGAAGACTTCAAAAACACATATTTCCGGTGAAACTTTCGTAAATTTGGTACGATCGTTGTACATCCGGTTATGGCAATAAGAGAAAAATAGTAAAAATATTGTATCCTCCTTCTACCTCTAATGTCTGTTTCTGTATTTGTTAGTTGTATTGGTTTATCTAAATATATTGTAAATAAATATAAAAAAAAAACTAAAAAAAGTGAGCTTCTTCCCCTCTCCTAGAATCTTCTATATTATATAGTAATAACTGTGACTATTATTTGATTGGTTGTGGCCTCCGGTATGTGTGTATGTAATGTTTGACTGTATGTCGGTAAGTTGGCCAGACCCCACATACTATCTGTCTGTCATCGTGGTCCCCCACTCATCCTCTCTTACTCTCTCCTTTTTATATCCTTGGCAATGTCCGTTTTCTCTCACTTTAACTCTACGGGCAGTGCGGCCATGCATCGCGTGCCGCAACTCCATCCACTACGTGTACACTATAATCCCCTCTCTCCCCTTTATAATCTACACAATACAAAATAACTATAATGTTGCACTAGATACAATATAATGCTTGTTTCTTTTTACCTCCATCTCATTTTTTACTTCTCTTTTTTTGTGATCACGCATTTATCATCGGAGAGAAAAACGTTTCTAGGAAGTTTGGATAGTATTTTGCGTGTAGAATTTTTTATTTTTTATTTTTTATTAGATTGAATATTTTGTTGTTTTATTATTATAGTTTAAAAGGAGGCCATGGATTATTCCATTTCCATTATTCCATTATTAATTTTTTTTTTTTTGGAAACAATTTATTGGAATTTGCTAAAACTGTTTTGATGCGCGGTTAGTGTTTATTCCTGCTTGGTTTAATTTACTTTATATTTATAGTTTTTTAATGAATGAAATTTTTTTTTAATTAACATTGCGTTTTTCCTAAGTACGTAGTATAATTTTGTAACCTCCAGGATTCCTTATTAACCTTTAAATACTCGATGACTTTCATATTTTTCCGACCAAAATCGGTTGTAGCTCTTTCACTTTACCGAGGTTCAAGAAATTTTAGTCGACTTATTTAACAGTTTACAGTTCAGTGATAACTGGTATTTCCAGCACCAGTTCACCGGAGTTTTTTCGTGGTTTTATATATAATAAGCTAATCCTTACACAGAGTGGCTTAATACTCTTCCTACCATAATTATCGTAATAGCTATAAACCAACATTTATGGTTTGCAAATTGGGTTACCTTCAGTGCATGCAATAAGAGGTGTAATCCTCAATAATCACCTTGTCATATTACGAACACTAACGTAAACATTATATATTCATGACATTCATGACGTCGTTGTTGCTCAGAGCGCTAATATTGTTATGCCAGCGATAATATTGTTTATTGAATAATAAAATATCATGAATCTAAAATTTTGTAGATTTGTCATTTTGTTTAGAGTAATAATAATGGTGTTCAGGTGGCAATAAACCAATCTATACTCTCTCACTTCTGCAATACTACTTCTTCCTTTCTAAATCATTCTGTTGAGGATAGTTACGTTAAAAGAAAAAACCAGCAGAGCTCGTTCAAGTGCTCTGTTAAACATTACTATAAAAAGGAAACAAATGTAAAATCGCTTGAAGCTCCAAGATTAATGTTCAGAAACAAAACGTGAAGTTTTCCATCAAAATCCGTTAACCGGAAATGCAATTTTCCTGAAGATTTTCTCCAGTTTTATAACACAAAACAGCTCGAATGTCTTTCAATAAAACACGCAAACTATCCTGCATATATTCAAATTTATTAAGATACTTTAAATGCGAGAAAATCGTAAAGTCTCTGCAAGTGCGACTTTATTGAATACTTTTCTCGGCAGTTTTTCAAAAACTGGATAAGAAATTTTCTTTAAACTTGGAATGCCATCTCTCGCTCTCTCTCTCTCTCTCACACACACACACACACACACAAATATATATATGCACAGAAACCTATGATTTTTTTTTTTTTTTATTCTTCAGAACAATTAATTTTACCATATTCTGAAATTTCTTAATAATGTTAAATTTTAAAAAAAATTGTAATGATTGCATTAAAGAAAATTTCGTTTGAATATTTCAGCTTGAACTTTTTTTTTCGTTTCTCTAATTAAATAAGTGACAGATTTTCTTACTGATGACATAACCTGTTTTGTTACGTCATACTACGTCAATTATTATGCACTTTAATGTTTTTTTGTTTTTACATAATTCAATTTTTTTTCTTTTTTGTTTTTAGTCATTTATTGATTGGATACTGAAAAGAAAAAAATAATAATAAAACATTATGTTTTATAGCTTCTTATAACTAGGATTTTTTTTTTTATTATTATTACTATTTTCAGTTAACGTAATAATATCCCATAATTGTACAAGATCATGTCTGTCTGTCAGTCTTACCTATTCTTTACGCCATATTTCATATACTATTACCGTATCTTATTACGTCATGACTAATCTTTTATGATAGGTTTTAATATGGTAATCCCCTGTTTACGTTTTATTTTTCTAACGACATGTTCTTCATTGAACGTAATCTTCTCCCTTTATATTTCGATTAAAAAAAAAAAATTGCTATTACAAGTGCAGTGATGCAATTATATTTATGTATATCTATTGAATATAAACATATAGAGAAACATTCTTTTCGCTTTCTTAGTGTGTCACGTTTCTTTCTATCCTTTCCCTTCTTCAAGTGAAATTCTCTTTTAACTTCATTAAATAAAATAAAAACTTTCCATTTTAGTGTTTAAACTTCCATTAAAACAGCTGATAAAACCTGTTGCTTTACTTTCTGTTATTACTACTTTTAGGCGGTGTATTGTGATCTTGTCAAATTTTTGGATTTTTTTTTTTTAGTGGTTAGTATTGTGTATGTCAGGTGAGAGATTCTTGAAATCCTACAATAGAAACATCACTATTGAATTCGATACATGTTTCGGTCAAAATCCGTCTTCTAGAGTGGCGACTGTACAGTTTTTTTTTTACTTTCTCTTATTGTTATTGAAGAAATTATTGCGATTGTGTCAATTCGTCGAAGATTTATTTTTACCGGAAATACATGTTTTGAGGTCCTCTGAGTTCGAAAAAAATGTTTTTATATCTGTGTATGTGAACAAAATATTTCAAAAACGAAAAATCGCAGGATTTTTATGTTCCGTTGGGATAGTATCAACCGCATCTGAGGTTTCGGGCAAAATCCACCAACCGGATGTGCATCTTTACTGAGTTTTTTTTAATTTATTTAAATTTTTCGTGATTTTCTTTAAACGTTGTTTCTATCTACATATGCTTTCCTCTATTGTGTCACTTGTACAGTGATTGGTTTTGCTATCTATATAATATTATTAACATTAGAAGCATTGATCGAATTCCAAATTTGAAGAAAATCTGTTTACCGGAAGGCAATATTATAGAATAGTTTTTTTGAGTTTTCTCGAAAACGGCTCCACGGTTTTTTTTTTAAACTGAAATGCTCATTGCAAAGATAAAACGTATCACTTTTATTTGAAACCTTTTTCCAAAAACAAAAAACAAAAAAAAAAGATTTGTTTATGGATTTTGGAGGGTTCTCAGTTATGTTTAAATTTAAACTGATGCTACATGGTCTTGAAGACTGAGCGACATACTCAGTTATATATATATATATCTATAATACCCACCACCTATTTTTTTTTTATGGCCAACCCAACATAATGTTTCTAAATATGGCAATTTTAATTGTTAATTTTTTTAAATAAAATTATACTAACAGAAAGTTGTGTGAGTATTTCACACTTTTCACTAATGTAATGTGAAACTTAATAGTAGTCTATGATAACTTATTCACATAAGGATATTTGTGAGCTGTGCATGGTACCATTTCAAAGATAAATGTAGTTGTAACTATCGGCTATAGTGAAAGTTTCTGTTGACGAAATAGTAAGAATTTTGAAAGGTTTTGAAAGGGGGTGGTAATGGTTAAAGATATATATAGTGACCATATATTTTTGTGATTTATATGCCTTTCAAAGTAAACGGTTTGAAATACTGTTTAAAGGAAAGTCTTAAAGGAAAGAGAGGCCCTACACCAAGGACTACTCTAGGAAATAAATTTTCTCCGAAGGAAAGCAAAAAAATATGACAAACCTTTTGTCTGTGTGTAGTATATATATATGCATGAGCACCGAAATATAGTTATTGAAGCCGTTTTCCTGACAAATTGAAACATACTTTAAAAAAAAACATTCAATGTAAAGGTACTTCCGGTTACAGTTCAACGGTAAGAGAATGTAAAAAAAATCTAGAGAGGGAAGAATTACAGAATTTTAAATCACTTTGAAATTTTAAAGTAATATTCTTATTGGAGTACGGAAGTTTAGACTTACAAAGAAAACAATCTGATGTGAAATCCTCACACGATTTTCTTCTTACTGCGCAGTGATAAAATTCACAGTTTGTTTTCTCGATAAACTTTTATTGATTTGCCCTAACATAAATATAGAGATATTTATGTTCCTGCCTGGGAGATACACGTAACTATCCCAGGCAGGTAAATAAGAAATGATTACAATGTAATGCAGAATATAGCGCTAATAACATTAAATAAAGCTATTAATCATTTTGAAATCAAACGTCATAGTTACTAAAAAAAAATCTAAAATAAATTTGCCCTCCTCACCACACACAAATATATTTAAAATAAAAGTGATACATTTATATGACTGAGCAATTAGTGTTTAAAGTCGCCGGAAAATCGTCGTGAACGTATTCGAAGAAAATCCCCAAAAATCTCAACAAAAAAAATCAATTCTGTAAAGTCGCACTCCCCTGGGTTAATAGATGTTGCGATATATCCAATGTCCCATAATATAATGCCCAATATACCTACTGCAGAAGTGATACATTAGTTGAAAACTTAATGTTGCGGCGCGTACATTCTGGTTGAGAAATTTTTAACTAATAACTTTACTGTTTGATTCATTCAGGTTTATGGCTCATATTTTATTTCTATTACAAAACTGCATTTTGAGAATCGGCTGTTTTAAAAAACAGAACTGAATATTTGTATTGTCCGTACATATTCTTGACCTTGAATTCTTAGTTTTATTCCAGAAGTGTAATCAATTACATGGGCCCTCGCAAGGCTTTTTGGTGTCGTATTTATTCTTTTATTTTTGTCATATATGATCAGGAAATCATTTTTTTACTTACTTTATTTCATATTATTATATAATAAGTAAATCCCACTTATAGTAAAGTTGTAATCAGTAATATTATTATCTTTGGAATTCCATGTATTTATTGTTTGAAGAAGATTACTTCAGACGGATTCCAGTTTCAATGTCAGTGCTAATTTATTAGTGGAATAACTAGACAAGTTTTTTTATAAATGTAAGTAAATCCTAGTGGGTACACATTAACCAATTTAAGGGTTTGTGTTTTTCTATATATACATATGGTGGTAGTTTGTTTTTTTTTTTTACTTTAGTTTAGGGTATCGTCTGGTAGTTGATGTTATGTTATAGTAGGGGTTATAGAAGAACCTTGCCGTTGTGGTGGTCCCAAGGACACACCTGCATCACCCGCCCATCACTCCTTCCCCTCTTCCTCCCACAAGCCCTCCTGCGTCTTTCAAAACACCCAGACATACAAACCCTTATAATACTGCTCAAGAGAGCACTGGTCACTGTCAATGAACTCTCCTTTTCCTTTTGACTGCCACTTGGGACTTAAAAATAAAAAATACCCTCCCCCAACCCCATTTTGCTTTCTCTCTACTCATTCTACAAAACCATATAGACACTTTAAATGTACCTTTTAAACTGCTACAAAAATGGGGCTTTTAAATACTTGTCTTTTACTAATTATACTTACAATTGCCCTATTATAACAGTAAATGTAATTTCTAAGCGAATAATAAAATTACTTATAATTAGGTACATGAAACTCTAATGTACTACACGTTGCTTTTGGTTCACGTCACGCAAAATTTTAATACATATTTAAATATAGGTACTTAAAATTGTACATCAGTTTAATATATTTATATCCAGGAGTTTGAATAAAAAACTTTCCTACCATAGAGATTCTACATTCCCAAAAGTATCTGTCTCAATTATGATTAGTGAAAGTAACTGAACCAAGTTCCATATTTTTCATTTTTATTTACAAACTAATTAGTAATATCATTGCTAATATAAATGATTTTTTAAAAAGTGCCAATTTAAATTTTTGTATCAATACTAATTAGAAGTTCATTAATGTTTTCGTATTCTCGTCACTCATTTTTCACTACTTGTGTGGAACAAATTGGCTAGAGTGATTATTTATACTCACATGAACTTATGGAATTTGGAGCCCCCCCCCCAGTTCGAGACCTATGGATAACTACTGATTTTATATTTGTTGGAAAAAATGTTTAATATTAAAGTTATTACACGCTAATAAGTGTTGAAGATATTTTTAAACCATTTATTTCACGTTTAATAGCCTAATATGCTAAAATTTTTGGAAATCTATTGTTGGGGAGTGGAAGAACTTTAATATGTTACTAATATACTGGTAATATTTAGTTTAAAAATGAATGACGACGGTCGGCGTGTATTGTGATATATTTGGAATAAATGCTAGTTGCTCTATAATATAAACCTGCTCAACTTCGGTCATCTACTTTGAATAAAACTTAAATTAAAAATGATACATTATAGTACTTCTTTTAAAAAAAAAAATATATACTGACTTGAGAACATCTTATTGCAACTGCTTGGCTTTAATCAACTGATCGATTTCGAGTATAAACATCGTCTGAAATGAATCCAAATATGCCAAACTAGGACATAATGAAACCACATATAACAGTGTTTTGCGGATCAAGCTGTACAATTCATAAATTCATCATCTAAATCGGGAGCATGTATCTAGAGAATTATCTTAGTTCCAAAAAAAATCGATTCTTGTTATAAATTGTATAATCCCCTCCCCCTTTTTTAACTTTAATATACTTTTATTACAGTTAATGAGAATTTATTAATTGTTGTTATAATTTCAAATTATAGAGTAAAAAAAAAAGTAAATTTCTTTGCTTATTTCCCCCCGGAAAGGATTACTTCCTCCGAATTAGTTGGCATCGTATGTTTAAGTCTTTCACTTTCATTTTTTTTTTTTTTTTACATTTTTTAAGGAATGCTTTCATAATTTAGCCAGTAATTTAAATTTTTTGTTGAAATTCTTAGTTTAAAAAACTTCATTCAGTGCCAACTATAGACGATTTATAAGTGTGAAATAATATCAGAATTAAACTTGTAATAGTAATAATAATGATAAATACAAAGAGAACTAGAGAACTAGGAACAAAATAGAAAAAGAAGAAAGGAACACTCATCATGACGTCAAAACTATGTGCACGTGTGTTGTCGACTGTTGCCGATTCTACACGACTATATACGACGAGATTTTGTATGTGTGTGTGTATGGTGCTTTATTTTGATTTTAAATAATTTTTTGTTTTTAAAGCTCGTTCTTTAAAAAAAAAAATTTTACTATTTATATTAAATAATTTCTATTTATTAGTGATCGGAAGTTGGAAATACGATGACGGTTCATTGTCAGCCGGATATTATCCCTGAACCACCTGTATTATGTGCCCTTTTTTTAATATTATTAATAATATAGCCTCGTAGAGAACCTTTCTTATTTTTTTATTCGTACTTCACCGTAAAGGTCGATATTATAAACATTTTAATTAGGTTAATGCCTTATATGTAGATTATAGGATAAAATAGCACTCACTGGCTACTTTGTTATAGCGGAGCGGGTGAGAGGGACAGAGTAACATATTTTTTTTTATTTTTTTTTATTTATTCAAGGTGTAAGAAAAAATATGTATGTATTTATATGTAAGAAAAAGAAAGAAGGGAAATATAACTAAATTTCTTTTTATGTTACAGACTATGTTTATGTAAATTAGATATCTGGTCGCAATTATTTAATGTGGTGGTTGGTTCCGTCTCTGATGCAGTTGGAAAATGTCTCTGATGCATTTATTTAACATGTTTCCATGGCATTTTGATCAAAAAGTTGTGTTTTTTAACAAGTTTTTTATTTGGAGAGTTAAAATTTTAATTTAAATAAAATTAATTGCGGAGAATGTTTGTTACCATCTTCTTATGATTCTGTATTATCAATTTTGGGCGTTCATCCCTCTCCAATAAATTCATTTATTGTGGAAATTCTGAGTTCTTTAAGGGTATGATTATATCTGACAAACCGGGGATAGAGTCTGCATTTATTCTTAGAATTTTATTTTGGATTATCTGGATTTTATTTAAGATGGAATCCACTGCACCACCCCAGTATAATTAATGGTCTTATTAAAGAAGTGTATAGTAAAACCCTATATTTTACCTTAGTTTGAACTTCCTGTTTAGTAGGGGAACAACTGGACACTCTAGCATATGCCAGCTTAATTTTCTTTTCTAGATGTATACGCCAAGTCAGCCTCCTATGCAGTTCTATTCCCAGATATTTAACGGTTTCACCAGGCTGTTTCCATGGTGCAGCTAGGTACATTGTTGATATATTTCTAAGGATTATTTTCCCATCTTAAAGTGAATATCACATCCTGAATATTGACGTTTCTCTGAATTAGTTGGAATTTCCATTTTATTAAACCAGTCAGTTAAGTTGTTTTTTATTGCTGTCCATAGTTGATTTACTACACAAATATCTATATTGTTGTGTTCTGGGAAAATGGCAGTATCATCCGCGTACATGGCCATTATTGTCGTTGTATCATCCACTTTGTAAGGGTATCGTGCATATAAATATTGAAAAGTACCTGTACAACGATCTGAGCCTTGCGCGTCGCCCGCGCAGTACTATGATTATAACTAAGTTTCATTTAATTTTTACTAGTTTTTGTAGGGTTCTGTTAGTTAGTAGGTGATTGTTTTCGTCAGTACGTGATTGATATGAACGTCAGTAGTGATTGTTTTCTAGGCTAGCCTGGTTTGTTTTGTGTTCACCGATCGCTATCGGATCGTACACACACACACAACATATATATATGAAATATTTCAAGGGAAAAATCTCTAAATTTTCCCAACGCTACAGACTAGAATATCCACGCTAAGTAGGATCTATTCACGAACAATACAGCATCTGGGACGCAGTGGATTTCGCTTTTTAGCCATTTCCTTTGCACATCATCTGCATCTACACTGAAATTGTGTCAGTTGAAAAAGATAAGCCACAGCCGTTTGCTTTAGAGATTTTTTTTTTGCTTTAAGCTTCATTTTTTTTTTTTCAGTTTCATCAATCGATTTCGGTTGTTATCGCCCTGATGGGCTATGGACCAAAACCTTATCGCTGAACTCCAAAAATGATATCAACTAACATTGAAAAATTAGATAAGCATTCATAAACATTATACAGAATGAAATTAACACATAATTTTTATAGTTATGTTAATTTTTACTTTAGTTAACATGAATAAATTGTATTTTATTTATTTTTTTTTTTATTTTATTTTTTTTTTTTTTTACATTCTTTCATTTATGAAGGATGAAGAAAATTCTTTGTATTGTTTTTGTAGAGCTGCAATCCTGTAAAGCTTTCAGGTATTGAGCATATTGCATACCAGTGTTAGTTAATGAACAGTCCACAATTATTAATTGGACAATATCCATTGGATTTTTACTTATTGACATAGGACTTTGTGATATTTTAAAAACTTGTAACCTGAAGCTCTTTTTATTTACTCGTTCCAATAGGCACATTTTAAAACAAATAATGCAGGAAATTCAAAACAAATATTTCTTTGTATTACTGCATTTCCCATCATCCAACAAATTAACGATTTTTTTTTTAAGTCTGGAATTTTTACTTGAGAAAAATTATTTCCATAATAGAATATAATAACCAACCAAGTACCAGCAACCGGTTTTTTAGGAATAATAAATTTTTTTGGTTTGTTTAATAACATAATTATATATAAATCAGTCAATCCAAAAAAAATCTATAATTAACAAATGAAAAGGAATTGATTTATGTTCAAGTTTTGTAATAGAATAAGACTAAAACCTAGTTATCAGTAAAATAGAAATGTTTCTTTTACTCTCTCTTTGGAAATATGACCATACTGAACTGAAAGCAGTAAGAGAAGGGGGAGAGTGATATTAGGGAAGACCAGGCAGTCAACCTTGTGTTATATTAATTTCTCTCATTCTCTCTCTCTCTCTCTCTCTCTCTCTCTATATATATATATATATATAATACTACCACATATATAAATATCAATATTTCTTAAATTTTACACTAACACTTAGATAAATAATGGCACTGATAAGGT
This sequence comes from Triatoma infestans, assembly GCA_011037195.1. Classification (NCBI taxonomy): domain Eukaryota; kingdom Metazoa; phylum Arthropoda; class Insecta; order Hemiptera; family Reduviidae; genus Triatoma; species Triatoma infestans. Next base: position 99,791 of record JAAEAF010014390.1, on the reverse strand, counting down.
AATGAAGTTGTTTACCATTTTTGTTTAAATAGTGGTTTATATGCTTGCACAGCTCTCATTCCCTCTCACAATCTCACCCTCCCCCCTTACTATCTACACTCTTTCATTTAGTGATAACTTATTTATTTCGTTATCGCTCTTTTTCTGGTCTTATATTAAACATTTATATCTTGTATATTTACATTTTTATTTTTATCTTCAATACTTTATTTTTAAATATGTTTTTGTTTTTCTCATAAAAGTACAAAAAATAATAATAATAATAATAATAAACGATTCAGTAAATTTGAACTTTCGGTTAATGGATGGATTTAGCCAGAAACCTTAGTGTCACATAAGATGGTAATATCAATTGTATTTAGACGAAATATCAAGTTTAAGGTTCCTGAGAATTTTCCTTGTTAGAGATATTTTGTTCAAACAGACACACACACACACACACAAACACATGTCCAGACCAATCGCCAGAAAACAATTTTTCATACCCAAGCACGGGACCTTTCAAAATCATATATTTCTGAAAATACAATATCAACAATTTGAAACAATCATAATATGTTCTCCTATCAGGAAGAGTAAGTGAAGAATGTAAATAATAGTTCAACAAATCAATTTCTAATTTGATAATGCATTTGTTTAACTGGCGGCGACCTTGAGGACCTTCCAGCCTAACAACAGTTCCTCAAGGTCACCGGTCACCGGTTTTAGTTTAGAGCAATTAAACGATAGTAAACATAAGTTTCTTGGTCCCAAAGAGACCAGCTCTGCGAACATAACTCTGTCTATTAAATTGTAACCCTTGCCATTTTCATTATGTCACAAATTTTCAAACCCCAACCCCTTTCCCCGCCATAGGAGGTGGTTGTGGACTAAATCACTTCTTCAGGACTCACGATGTCTCTATTTGTGAATATCTCTCCCCCTCTTAACAGCACGAACAATTCTTAACAATGACACTTTCACAATACGTATAATACAGACATACAGAGAGAGGATTGTCGAAGTGTGCAACTATATATTAGGGTCCAACATACCCCCATACAAACCCATTCAGGCAAACCCCCTAGCTCACGATCATACTTACATACACACACACATACCCCTACTGTTCACTTCACAGACGACTACAATCTATGTAGTCAACCTCCCACCAACCAAGAGAGCCTCAATAGAGCTCCTAAGTCCAAGTGAATATTTGACTTAATTGCCCATCTACACATCTCTCTCTCTGCCGTCATTACAGCATTTTTATAGATAAAATAAAAAAAACAAAAAACTTTTTATCAATTCAAATTTAGTATCTGTAGTATCATTTAATGACTGTGCTAAAAATAGCTCGCAACGGTTTTTTTCTTTAAACTTGGTATATGAACTACATATACAAAGAGCTTACAACTTATATTAATTTGAAACATTTCTCTGGAAAAATTTGTTTAATTCCCGGCTACTGTGGGAGTTATGTTTTCCTCTAAAGTGCTATTCTAGTTTTATTGTTGGATTCCTTCATTTAAATAATATTAATTAATTAATTAATTAAATATGCTGGCAAAATTCTGATTTCGAAAAAACGTTGTATGGCCGGAGAAATACGTATTTGCTGAACAGTTCTTTTTCCTTCAGTTTTTTACGATTTTCTCCATAAAAACACCAATGAAATCATTAGATTGTACTAACTATAAATAAAGTGATCTATCACTTTAACTTGAAACTTTTTTCGCAAAAGTTCATTATAGGAGTAAAGTTAAGCTTTCCTCGAAAAAGTAACTAAGAATTAAGTTTAGATTCTTCCAATTATATAACATTAAAGACAACTAAACATATAACAAGCGTATTAGAAGTTAGGAGAAAATTTATCATTTATAAAGTATGTAAATTACAGTAAGATAAAGACGTATGAATGTTTTACAGCAGATTTTTTTTGTTTATTTTTATTTTCATTTTATAATATTGAATATAAAAACTGATGAATCCTATTGAACTTCCTCTCATTAGTTTTTTCCCTCAGAATTCTATATTACTGTTATTCCCCCAATAATAATATTCTTTTCCCTTTGATATTTAAACTAGCATTATTCTATATCGATCTAATTCCATTATTTCTATGAACTGTTCAAAAATTACACACGTACGACTCCCCCAACTGGGGGTCAACAAACTGTATGGCAAATAATAATCGATAATAGTCGGTCGATGAACACGTCAAGGTTAAATTTCCATTGATAATAATCATTTAAACTTGGCAAATAATTGCTGCTATGTATTCGTCGATTTTTTTTTTTTTTTTTTTTTTGCAAGAATCGCTTCTGTTATTAATTTCGCTATTATTATTAATTTTTTTGTTTAGCTATCTAGTCTATACTTATGTGAAATTATAATAGCCATAACCTTATTCCACTTATATAATGTGCAAAAATTCACATCCCATAATGATGCAATCAATATAAATTTCTGGTTAGCTGGTTTCCATTAAATTTGGCACTTTTTTTTCCACAATATTTAATTATTCTCGTTATATATAGATTTCAAAATTGTATAGAATTTTGAATATACAATTTATAGAGAAGCCTTGACGACGTCTTTGTCCTTTCTCTAGAAATCATAAAAATTCCTTTTACCAGAAATATCTGGTGTGAAACAGTTACACGACTTTCTCTTACTTCAAGTATTAATACAATAATTTAATTAACCAATTTTCTTTAAAATTATAAGGACACACTTCCGGTCAAACCGATTTTCTTCAAATTTGGATTTTTGACAATACTTTCTAATATATCAGAGATATTTGCCGTGATAGCCTGCTTTTTTTTGTGGTCATCGACTGGTTCCATCATTCTTTGGTCAGAATGTTTTGTCAAAACATTGTGATAACATAGACCTGCACAGAACAAATTTAGTTGATACACTCGAGTGTGCTAGACTATGTTAGTCTATGACAAAACATGCTGATGATGGGTGAACACCCAAAACCGGGTCGATGACCACAAAAAGAAGCTGGCTGTCATGGAAAATATCTCTGTGTATGGATGCGGATACCAGCTATGCGGACCCACCCAACCACAACAACTTTCTAATGTATCTACAGCTTAATATCGTACAGGTAGTGAAACCATAATTGTAGTGAACTGGTACCTTAGAGGGAAGCTTAACATTATACTGGTCCCCATTAGAACACAAACCAATTTTCGTTAACTCAGTTTGAAGGAAATCAATCGTTGGAGGCCATTTTCAAGGAAATTGTGAAAAACTGAAAGAGAAAAATAATCACTAAAGGCGCACTTCCGGATCGGTGCATTTCTGGATCAGACTCCTTCGTGTCAGATGTGTGGGATTTAAAATCTAAACGGAATACCAAGATCGGGCTTTCTGCTATTTTTTTTTTTTTTTAAAAAAAAACACAGATTCGTAAAAAACATTTTCTTTCATACTCAGGGGACTTCAAACATGTATTTTCAGTGAAAAACTCAGTTTCGAAAAGTTTGACATGATTGCAATACTTCCTCTTACTAGGGTGGTAAGAGAATGTAAAAAATGTGAATTTTGAAAAAAAAAAAGAAATCGGTTGTCTTTGATGGATTTCGACGTTACACAGTTACATGTTATCACTTTTTCGATTTTTGAGATATTTTCTTCAACAACCCCAAAATTTTAAAGAGCTATAAACATTACTCGCCATAAACCCTTATTTTTTTTTTACATACACAAGTAACCGAACTGAAAACTTGTTTATCTCTTGGTAATACACTTCCGCAAATTTTACAACATCTCAATACTGCCTCTTATAACAATAAGAGGAAGTAAAAATTCCATACAGAATTTCAGCCAAAATCTTCAAAAGCGTATTCGACTAATGTGATACGCCCAGAAGAAGGCCAAATTTAAACTTGTTTGCGAATTTTTGGTTTTTTGAATCATTATGTATGCTCAATAATTATATATTCAATTTGTAATAAGTCACAAATTCTTATACGATTTCTTTTTTTAATTCGTCTATCTATTCTTTTGTTATTGGCCATCTTGATTTACTTCTTTATCTTCTGTGAACACCATTCAATTATTGCTTCTTTTTTGTCCTCACTTCTTACTATTATTGTCTGTGGCAATGTTCCAGAAAACAGCTTAAGAGTATTTTCTTTATTACACTTATGTGTTTTAGATCTCTGACGTGTACACAAATATTTCTTCAAAATGATTGTAATAACTCGATAGTATTGGCAAACTTTCAAGTTAATAATAATATTATGAAAATTATTGCTTTGTTTAGATTTGTCTGTAATAGTTAAAAAAAAAAATTAAAAATCATTAACTAATTAATAAATAATTTTTAATTAAAAATCAACTTTCCAAGCAAATCGTTTAATAAAATAACAATTACATGAGACTAATTGGATGTTTATAAGAATCATTTTATTTATCCTTGACATAAAACTTGGCTAGACTCTCCTTGTTTGCACGACAGGACTGTCTGATATAGGGAGAAAGAAACTATTTAATTAATCGTGAAAAGATGTAACTTTAAAAAAAAGAATGTACATACAATGGCAATCTTTAAATTGTGCAATCCATACACGTATACACAACTTCGATAACTCTCTCTTCTTCTTCTCAAAACAGACACACAGATATATATATATATACACAAGCCCAGCATCATCACACCTCAGGGAGTGAAGACCTTGTGCCCTGTAACAATTCGTGAACACACGATCTATTTGCAACAAAACAATGATCTCATATCACAGCTGTATAATACCAAGACCACCCCCCCCCCAAGGGAAAATAAAAAAATGTCTTACATTTTCTGTCTTATCTAATAGAATATATACGTCATCACGTTGCGAAAATATTCTTCCAAATAGGTTGATAGGTCTCATGTGAAATACATTTGATAAAAATCTCTATTAGATTTGTACAATATAATAAAAATACGAGTATTTAGTGTGAAACAATCACATCATTTTCTCTGACTGTAATTTTAACACATTTATGACTGGGTGGGGGTGGGGTGGGGGGATTTCCTTATAAACTTTGGAATGATTACTTTGTACTAAATGTTTAGTTGTTAAGACTGTTGGTTTACCTTAATTGAGAAAATTACTGAAAACTGACAAAACCAAAAAAAATAAACATAGAATGAAGGCACAATTCTTGTCAACCGATTTTCATTATCAATCAGAATTTTAGGGGGGTAGTACACTCATAGACCACAGTCATAATTGAACATGTAGTAATTAATAGAGCATACAAATTTTCCGATTCTACGCGGGCCAATCGCCGATTTTTAAGCAAACCATTGACGAGTTCTCAACTTGGAAACTCAAGGGTTTTTTCATGAAAATGGCCGCGGAAACCTAAAAGATCAAGTATCTAACGTGAAAATTCAATTTTGAAAATCTGATAGGTTTGCGTAAACTTCACTAGCATTACTTAAAGTAATTAAAGAACCTCTCCGGATATATGTAGTAAAACTGTGCGTGTAAACTGTGATCCATGTATTCAAAATTGATATTATTGTCATATTATATTGTTGCTGTCGTTGTTAAGGTGGTATTATATATAATAAAAGCTAGTTTTATATTGGGTGGATTGTCTCGCCTGTTGATTATTACTTACTATCAACAGATTGTCAACATTGGCTCGAGCTTGGGACCAATTAAATATATCTTTTTTGTTTTGCTTGTATTTCCTAAATAGTGACGGTGAAAGCGTGTAACAGGTACCTTTAACTCTTCCAGCATGTTGTATTCTCTCTCTTTCTACCTGTCTTACCTTACTTTCTCTTATATATCAAAACTTCTTCATCAATAAAACACCACGTGAAAATATAATTATTTCAATCTAACAAATTATTTCGGCACACACTTTTAAATATCTTCTCACTTTCTTTTATACGCACTCTCTTCTTTTAAATTGATTTTTATCGCATATCAATTTTTAAAAATTATATATAGTTAATTTTTACTTTCTTATATTCACTAGGAAGAGGAAGTATTGCGAGTTCGAGTCTCAAAAAAAAAAGTTTTTTTGTCCGAAACCATCGCTGAATGTCTCTTTTTTTTTCAGTTTTTCTCCACGTTCTGGGAAACGGTTCCAACGATTTTCTTTAAACTTCATATACTATCTACACTAGTAAATAGTTGCCACTTTTATTTGAAACATTTTCCTAGAAAAATCTATTGGGGGGGGAGTACCCGGTGAGACAATAGCGTTTCCTCTAAAGTTCACTCCAGCATAATATACGTATAGTTTCTATCATCTTATAATTTTAATATAATGTTTTATATATATGTATATATTATATATTGAAGCATTGGAAAAATTCCAAATTTGAAGAAAAGACATTACAAATTTGATGAAGAGATATATTCGAAGAGGTTATTGATTTTTTTGGGGGAATTTTCTTGATAACAACTATAAGGATTTCCTTTTGCGGAATTTGTGGTATTAATTTTTAAATTTTATATGGCTTACGTTTAATTTTTTTGACTTTCTCTTCTGGATTACAAAGTATTAACTTAGATTACCTGTCTGGGTACCCACAACTTCTGTGTAACTTCAAATGAGTAAAATTTAAAGTATAGAGGAAATTTTTCATTTTATGTTATAATTGCATTAACTTCAATAAGTGAAGGTCGTGTTAATGTTTAAACCAGATTTTTTTGCATAAATATAATTGCCAGATATATATATTTTCAGAAATACGTTGACCCATAGTTTATTATTCGTAATTTTGTTTACGGCCAAGGATATTTTTTACTCTGCTTTTATCAATAAAATAATATTTTCTAACAAAAAATTAATGTATAATTTAAAAAAAAAAAAAAAATTAGGTCTAATAACTCCTCATTATATATCTCTCAGTTATCAGCTGATTTTGACATGAGAAATAAATTGATATTATAATAGAGTTTATATAAAATGGGAGCTATAATTGTATTTGACCTCGTAATAACCAGAAGTATTAAAGCAATCACAGAGAGATAGAACATTTACAACCTTAACAGTGCAATGACTCGGCAGAGCCCTCTCTTCTCTTCACTACAATAAACATATCACTTTGAAAACAACTAACCGGCCTGCCGCCATATGTCATAAAATTTATACAAGTGTTTTTTTTTTTATATTTTATATTAGCCACGGAAATATTAATAACAATACACAATATGTGTATTACGTATCAAATACATAATATTTATATGAAAAAACACATATTTCACTAGTTTCTTTTTTTTTTATTAAAAAAGTAAAAATATATATAAAAAAAATAAAATGAACTATTTACGTTTTACATAAAATAACAAATTTTTACGTATAGCTGAAAATGTAAATATGTGCATCCGAAATAAAAATAATATAAAAGCCCCAAGAAAACCAGCTTTCCTTAAACTTGTAATTTTGACCAGACATTGAATTCTTGTTTATGTGATATAAGTAGATAGAACCATATAAAATTATATATTGTAAGTTGTTATCCAAAATTTAAAAAAAAAAAAAATCGGAAGCCGTAAAAAAAAAAATCGATTCAATAAAGTGAAATGATCATCCATCCGGTCTGTGATTTTCCGTTTTTGAGTTATGCTGACCTCACACACACATACAGAGACCAATTTCTAATAAAAAAGTATTTTTTTTTTTTTTTTAACTCAGAGGTTTTTCAAAATATATATATTTCCTGCGAAAACTTAATTTCAAAAATTTGACACGATCGTAATACTTCCTCTTATGGCAGTAAAATTAACAGTTTACGTATACGTAATTTATATATTACTAAAAAAAATATATAAACAATATTTCCATAATATATTGTACCTGTTACATTTTGATTTAAAAGTACATGAAAAATATACGTATTCAAAATTTAAGAAGTTAGAATACACTTCTTTTTTTTAGCCAAGTGGGGGCGCCTAATATGTTTTAAAAATGTATTGCTAGTTTACCAACAATTTTATATAAATATTCTACCTGTGTTATTAAATTTTTGTAATGGTTTTAGTTGAGGGAAAAAGTTAATTTAAAAATATATATAATATTTAATATATCCAGTTCTTCTGCAATCTCTCTGTATATTACCGTCAGACATCGGATATACAGCTTCTTCAGCTCATGTTTCTCTTGCCGTCCTCATCTCCGGTATTACCCCGGTCTTTTTCTTCTTGTGTTGATCCACCTCTAGGGCTCTTTCTTCTCTTTCGCTTTCATATTAAAAAAAAAGCTTTCCTCTTGACTCTTCTGCAAATATATATATATATATATATTGGGCAAACACATATATATATATATATGGGCAAACCAACTTTGCTTGCTCTTTTGCTTCCTACTACTGTGTGCCGTCCCCACTTAATATATGTACATAGAGTCCTACCAACCGGAAGTAACACTTTGCAGTTTGTTTTTTTTTTTTAAATTTTCTACTCATATTTACTATACTCAATAGATCAATCACTTTTCATTTGTAATATTTTTTTGGGAAAAAGTGATTACAGAAGGGGTGGGTAAGGGACTGTAGTTCCCATTAATGTGCCAACATTTCAATGTAATATATACGGTTCTATCATCAATATAATGAGAATTTCTGGACTACAGTACAATCACCTACACTGGGTAAAATTTGAAGTTTTTGAAAGGAAATTTGTACTTTTTATTATATACACATTATTGTATTAAAGTCGCCGTATGAAAAACATTTCTCGTTTCTCTTATTTTTTTTTTAGAATTTTATATTCATATTTGTTCCACATAAATTTCTAACTAAAGTTTTGTCAAGTTTATCTATTTATTGCTGTATGCATGATCTTATAATGCAGTTATTTATTTATTTTTTTTTAATACAGCGAATAGTGAATAAGAAGACCGGAAAAAATAAAAATCAATTTAGATTAGTCCAAATTTTGAGTGCCCTAATAATGCCAGGTATACTATCTTTTAATTATTCACGTCACTAAATTAATGATCTATTATTTTAACTATAAGCTTAAATGATTATATTGCTTGTATTTACTATCATGTTTTGCCGCGAAGTTTTTTCACTTTATAAAAAATAATTTACAGCTAAGATTAATTAATTTAAGCACCCTTAAATTAATTAAGAAAACTAGCTTATTAGAATATTTATTGTAAATATAAGCAACACTAATTAAAAATACTGGAAATTAAAAATAAATAAATTAAAAAAAAGAGAGAGAGAGAGAAAAAAAGACGATTATCTTATGTTATCAATTTATCATTTTTGTTTTTTGTTTTTTAATTATAATTATTATCATATTGCCTAGTTGTGGATAAATATTAATATCGTGCAGAGTATAAGTTTGTCTGTCTGTCTCTGTTTATGTTGAATTTTTTTTTTTTTTTTTTTTTTGGACAAATGGCGTGAGACAAGTTTTTTTTTTTTTTTAATTAAAGATAATTTTCTCATTTTTTTTTTTATTCTCTGGAATAAGATATTATGCCAAGGTAAATAATTTTATTAATTTTTATTGGGCTATTAAAATAATATGTTACTTACTTATGTTTTGATTAAAAAAAGTTAAAAAAAATCTGGTGTGAAACACTTACAGCACGACTTTCTCTTACTGCAGTAAATAGGACTATATATACATTGACCAATTTTCTTTTAAACTAGGTCATTTTTACTTGGCTGCCATAACGTAAAAAAAATTCAGAGGTGGTCTGTGGTGGCACAGATGACGCAATACGAATGATATCGTCAATAACGAATGAACAAACTACATTCGAAAATTAATCGTCATAAATTCCACGAAACTCATTTGTTTCGGAAATCTGTTCTAAATAAAAGTTAAAAAAAAAAAACTCAGAGAAACCTTATCTGTAATATTGCACTTCCGGTTAACCGAATTTCCTCATATTTGGAATTCTGGCAATAATTTTTAATGTTCAATTAATATGACGTATATATAGCTTGTAGAACCATACTTTAGAGGAAAGCTTAAAAGTTACTACCATTCATTTTTCGCGTGAATATGTTTCAAAATAAAGTGATAGGGGCACTTATTATTATTGTACGTGTAAATAGTATACGAAGATTAAAGAAAATCGAGTTGGAGTCGTTATTGTGAAAATCGTACTCAGTGGATTTTAAAACCTGTATCTTAGTATTTGTCTGTATTTTCAGTGAAAACGCCTATTTCAAAAGTCTGTCACGGATCGCCATACTTTCTCTTACTAGCAGTACAGTAAGAGAGAGAGAGAAAAATTGTAAATGAAATCGCTTATCCGAATGTAAACACTGTACGATCAGGAAGGAAGTTTCCAATTTTATACACAATTCAATTCTCTCTCTCTCTCTCTCGAAGCCTCCGGTTTTCTCTTTTTTTAGTCAATGTAATTTTTTTTCCGTTGAGATGATGATGAGGTGGGAAGGTCAGAATGAACCAGTTCATTGAACTCGTATCTCCACTTCTTGTTAAAAAATCTGGTGTGAAACACTCACACAACTTTTCCTTAATCAGTACTCAAATTATAATTGACAAATTTTATCGTTAGTGTACCAAATTTAATGAAATTCGTCGAAAAGTGAAAACACTGTCCAGTAAAACTGTCCGGTTTACTAATTTCCTTGAAACTCGGAATTTGGGTCATATATTAATTTCTAGTTATTTCAATTTGGATGACAGAATTGTATAATCAACTGTGATAGCATTTTTAAAGAAAAACATAACCCCCCTCCCCCAAAAGTCCCCTTAAATGAATTTATCAGGGGAAAAGTTTCAAATAAAAGTTGTAGCTCTTTATATGTATAGTTAACAACGGTGGTTTAAAGAAAATCGTGGGAGCCATTTTCGAGAAAATACCAGAAAACTGAAAATTATATTTCAGTAAAAACGCACTTCCGGTTATCTATTTTTTTTCAAACTCGGAATTTCAACAACATATTTAATTCTAATTAACATTATTAGATGACAGAATTGTCTAATATACTGAAACAGTCGTGTAGGTTGTAAGTAAGAAAAAATACCTAACCGACCCCCCCCCAGAAGTGCCCTAAATGAATTTTTCCTGGCGAAATGTTTCAAATAAAATTGTGCTCTTTGTAATGGTAGTTGATTAGAGCAAGTTTAAAAGACAAATCTTCGGAAGCCTTTTTTGATGGGGGGGAAAAAAAGTTGCAGTACAACAAAAAAAAAACCGTATGAAAAAAAAAACTAGTTAACAGTGGTGGGTACTTCCGGTTGAGGAATATTGACACATAACGCACCGTCAGATCCAATGGTGATACCTAAACGAAATATCAAGTTTCAACTTTCTACGATTTTTCGTTTTTGAGCTATGCTGTTCACATACATACACACACACAGACTCACACACAGACACACACACAGACACACACACACACACACAGACCATTCGCTAAAAACCACTTTTTTGGACTCAGGGGACCTCAAAACGGATATTTCCGGTGAAAACTCGATATCGAAAATTTGACACGATTACAATACTTCCTCTTACTAGGAGTAAGAGAAAGTAAAAAAACAACAACAAAAAAAACACCAATTCAGGTTCACAAGTGAAATGAAATAGTGCACGCAATGGTATTATTATTATTAAAACATTTCTTTTATAAAACATTTGTAATGTAATTGATTGTGTATTTTGTGACCAGCTGGGGGAAAAAAAAAAAAAATAAGTGGTAGTCGGATCGTTCCTCCTACCCCGGGGCATTTTATTTTTTTAATTTTTAATGAATTTCAGATAATTACTTTATAGGGGAACAATAAAATCAATAATTCGTTTTTGTCAGCGTAGAGGTGAAATTTTAATTTCTTTTGGGGGGGACAACTGTTTCCAATTAGTATTTAATTATTTTTTAGTACTTCATCTATTATCTCAATAAATTGTTTTTTATAACATTCATATTAATGTAATATATTTTAGAAATTAAAAAACACTGCATCTTACTGCTTTAAGAAGAGGTAGTTATATGACGCAAAAAAGGTTTTTCAAAAATGTCTTTAAATTTAAAAATGGAAAATCGTTTTAGGGAATTTGGCATCCTAGCGGGGGTTTACCCCTACTAAAGCAACACGTACAAACTATGGGTTAAAAAAAAATTTGCTATTTAGAGTCAACCATTTTCTAGCCTTCACTATAATAATCTTGCAATAATACACTTTTTGCCTTCTTTTTCCTACTTTTGTTTTAAGCAGAAGTATCATTGCATTCGCATCAGATTTTTAAAATTCTGAATTTTTCCCTAAAATGCATGTTTGGAGGGGGGGAGTCCGGGGAAGTGTTTATATATATTAGAAAAATGGTCTCCTATGTAAATAGCATAACTCAAAAATGTAACAAAAAAAAAAAAAATGACAGGAAGTTAAAAAAACATGATATTCCGTTTAGGCCACCACCAACTTCCGGAGCAACACGATGGTTTCGAATAAAAACCCACAACCTGAAGTACTTTCTCCTACTTCCTAATGCCAGATTTTCGAAATTATAATTTTCACCGGAAATACATCCCCTCAATACGAAAAAAAAAGTTTGCAGGGACTGGTCTATATGTTTCTGTGTGTTTAACAGAATATCTCAAAAACAAAATGTCGTAGGGAGCTCAAACATGGTATTCCGTTTAGGTATTAATTACCACCCGCATTAGACATGAAGATTTAGGGGATGAACCGGAAGTGCGACTTTACTGAATGTTTTTTTTTCTCCGTTTTTTCCGTAATTTTCTTAAAAACGACTCCAACGATTTTCTTTAAAGTTGGTATACTTTGAAACATTTTTCCAAAAAAAAAAAAAAAAAATTATTTCTGAATAGTTGTGCAGAATTTATGGCGTTAATTTCAAATTTTATATATGTAGTTGGCTCTAATTTGACTCGGAAACGGCTTTCTCGGAATCGACTCCAAAGCTTTTTTTTTTTTTTAATTTTTTTGGGGGAAAAAATGGTTTTAGGAGGCTTTCTGGGGCAGTTGAATGTTTGGTCAGTTCTACTACCACTTAGTGAGATTTAAGAGAAATAAACATTTAGCAATAATTCCATCTCTTAAGCAAATTTGCCAATCAAAACTGCGAGGATTGTAGGCTAAGAAGGTCCTACCAGATTATTATTATTTTTGTATTATGTAATTTTATACTTTGATATATGAAATGTGATATCAATTGATCCTCAATTGATCCTGAATAATAATCTGGTCTTACCAGATTATTATTATTTTTGTACGATGTAATTTTATACTTTGATATATGAAATGTGATATCAATTGATCAGTTAATGAATCAGTTTTATGTAATTAGTAAGGAGTAATTTAAAAAAAATCAGACCAATATCTCCATTACACAAATGATACGATAGAAATTTTATGAATTATGGTGACTTACCGTGTGTTTTTTTAACCCCTTTCTTTAATTTAAAGAATATAATTATAAAATATTGTTATTAAGCATCTTCTTTTAATAGATAAAGTAACAATTCGTTTTAATTAAAGACCAGTTAAAGATGTTTTTTTTTTTACAGTCCAGCCTTGTTAATTATAAGAATAACAATCGAAAGTATTTAAAAAGTAAAGAAAGGTTATACTTATACTTTCTTTTCTTTGTTTAATGTTTTATTTTATTTTCACTTCCGTACAGAAAAGAGAAACCATAGTTTTATTACGGCTCATTTTTTTAGCCAATTTAAATCATATTTTATTTACAGATAAGTTTTATCAATTTTGTTGATTAAATTGTAGACGTTTAATTAATCAGTTTGTTTTGTCGTATAAATGTCCTCGAAAATTTTTTATTATTTTATTTTATTATTTTTACTCTTTTATTGCATTTTATTGCAATACCAGATTTATTATTCTCTTCTTATCCTATATTTTTTCTTCAGCCCTATTTAATAGTATATAGTATAATTTTCTATATATCATTATCTGCACGCTTCCTTATTTTTCCAAGTAAAACTTCCAACTTTTTAGTACAAAGTTTTTCTCTTTCCTTTTCTTAAATCTTTAGGTCTCTCTCTTTCTCCCACCCCTCCCCTGGACTTCCTGTTACTTCATTCACTGACCCTGGAATGTTTTTTTATGTTTTTTGTTTCACTATTCTGCATGGTTAGAACTTTTGTGTTTATGGGAACTTATATAAAGTTTCTTTAGTTTTACTTCTTCACACAATTTATTATACTAGTTTCAGTGATATATTAGTTGTTGAATTTCTCCCTCCTAAACATGCAATGAATTATGTCTTCTTTTATATAATTTTCTTATTAATTATAATGTTTGTTCTCGGTAAATATTTTTACTTACTTTTACTGCTTTAAGAGAAAGGTATTATGATGGTGTCATGTTTTTTTTTAAATTGAGGGTACCCAGGAAATTCAAGTTTTGGGATGGTCTATCTTGGGAGAGTGTAGCGCACTGCGATCTCTACGTTAGGATCTCTGTGAAATCTCAGTATTCTGCGAAGATCTTAAGGAGGGTATATCTTCCTCCAAAAACCTAGTCATACAGTACACAGCCTTTCAAACCTTTCTTCCATCTCCTCACAGAATCTGCAATAGCGTTCCAGGTGGCCCCTAAAGTCTACAATGCCCCTTTTGTGGAAACCCGTCAGTATGTAAAGCCTTATTTTTACTGAGACACTGATGTACGTTTCAAATCTTTTCTGGCTATACCCGCCCAAATAAATCTTAGATTGATTCAGTTCCTGCGAGGGATTGGCTAGAGCTGGTGTGATCTCTTCACTTCCTTCTCATTTCCGCGCTTTGCACGAAAGATGATTGGTCATTTATTTCACTGAAGGAGGTTCCTGCCTCATATGGGGGGGAGGAAACAGCCGCCAATATGCCGAGTGTGAAGAAAATCGGGAGATTAGAAGTGCGTTTCTATTGAACATTTTTGTTCAGGTTTCTGCGATTTTCTCGGACACAGCTTCAACAATTCTCTTTAGACTTAGTATATCGACTACATAGCTATAACTTTTATTTGGAACATTTCTCTGGGAAAATGGACTTAAGTTGTTTTTTTTGTGAGAGGTGGGGTTATGTATAGTATACAATCTAATCTAATACAATCTATCCTCGAATATAAAATAATATTGATTAAAATTAAATAAATATGTTGCCATAATACTGGATTTCAAGAAAATCGGTTGAGCGGAAATGCGTTTTTACTGAACTTTTTAATCTTTAAAAAATAAGGACTATTTTATTAAATTTGTTACACAAACTATGAATACAGAGATCTGCCATTTTTTTTTTTTTTGGAAACTTTTATCCGTGGAATGTTTATTTAAGAAGTTATGTGGAGGCGGGGGTTCGAGTCCAGCTGTGCGGCCCTTAGATTTTTCTTCCTAGGAGCAGCTCCCTGTCGGGTGATGGCAGGTGTTGTCTTGTACGAGAGAACACTGGCGGAGGAACGGCAGTGCACTGAGAAGGATCCCACTGGGAGCAATGACCATAGATGTTGACGCGCCTTAAATAATTAAGAAAAAAAAAGAAGAGAAAGTTGTGAGAGTGTTTGATACCAGATAATTTTAATTTGCTATTTACTTTATATTAGAAACAAGTATATATTTTCTCATTCTCACCTTTGTCTGGCTAATATTTGATAAGATAACGAAGAATTGTTTTTATATAATTTTATTGATTACCACATTTCTTTCTTGGGCTGTGGGAGTGGAAGTGCTGATAAAAAGAGAAATATGATGCTTTGAGGTATTTCGTTTCAACATTACTAAATATACGTATCGTAGCTAATCTGAGAAATTTATTAAAATCTTGTTGTAACATCTTGAAGGAGAAGGGAAATTAGGAAAGTTTTAAATAAATCAAATAGATAAGGAAAATGCTTGGCTTACATTGTGATAGTGATGAAATAGTTGAAAATTATGACTTCTTTATAAGTGTTGGAAGATCTATTAACAATTTATTGACTTCAATTTTTGTAGTCTAAGAAAATTATGTTAGTCTTTTTTTCTTAAGCTTTCTCTGGAGCTGTCTGTACTCCCTAATTTGTTAATTTTTTCAAAAAGGATAATTGGAACAATAATCCAGTAAAATTTGATAGTAATTAAAACGCAAGTTCTAAATTAAAATATAAATAATAACACAGGTAATTTTAGCAAAATCCCAACTAAATTTTGTAAACGTTACAATTTAAATTGTTTAATTACCTAAATCGTATTCATTGGAATAAGTTAAAAGTCTGTTAGTGTCTCATACTAGATTTTTTTACCCTATAAAGTTCTAACTGTTTAAGTTTCAAGAAATACATCCGTGTAGAAATATTTTTCAAACTTTAATATTTGTTTTAAATGCAAATTAGTTCTTATGGGGAGATTTGCAAAATAAGATATTTGATCTCTTGACTTGGCCAATCTTGAGGAATATACATGTATTCTCTGCCTTAGGGGATCTCTATCAGTTTGTTGGCCATATAATATGTTAATTCACTTCCATGAATGCAAGGCTTGGCTTCCACGATTCTAACTTTTTGTGTTGTATGACTTGTATTAAATATTAAATTATATTTTGTTACAAATTTTTATCGATATATTTTTTAATGTAGACCATGCTGACGTAATCTTTTCTTTTTTTCTGAACGATATAATCGCGAATTTTATGCATTTTATACAAATTTCATTTTATTTTTTGGAAGATATTTAGCAATGACATTTTTTTTATTTGAAATGACAGTTGGAACACGATTATCGTGATGTACACTAAGGCAGTATTTTTTTTTGCTTTGTTTTGTTTTAAAGTTACTTTCTTTTTTTGTCTTCAAGTGTAAAAGGCCTCTGTCTTTTTTTTTTATAAAGTTTACGAAATATCTTTACAACACTATAAAGATTTATATAAAAAAAAAAAAAAAACTAACCTTGACTTCAAGATTTTTAACCTTTTAGAAAAACAAAACCATTAACTTTCCTTGAAACTCTGCAACATCACTCCCTCAAACACACACGCACACACATCAATATATATATTTATAATTTTTTTAACCATTCACTATCGTGATTAGATTGTTTACATTCTTCTCATATAATATACTTATATATTTAGGTATTTATTTTTGTATTACATTTTTGTAATATATAAAATATATAACATTGAAAGTCTACAGTTCTATAGGTATTTAAATAACGTTATCTAATAAAATTATTACATATATAACAAAGCACTTTAAAAGCTCTGTAATGTTTTTGATGATATAATCTCGAGTGCTTTATATTACAATATTTTTAGGATGAAATTTTGTAAAGTATATCACTTTCTATTTTCAGAGATATTTTCCGAGATAGCCTGCTTCTTTTTGTGGTCACCGACCGGTTTCGGGCGTTCGACCATCATCAGGATGCTTGTTGTCAAACAGTGTGATAACAAGCATCCTGATGATGGGCGAACGCCCGAAACTGGTCGACGACCACAAAAAGAAACAGGCTATCATGGAAAATATCTCTGATGCTTTCCAGCTCTGCCGAACCAACCACAACCCTTCCTATTTTGTTTTACTCTTCTTAAAAGGTATTACATTATTGCTATCTGGTCAAACTTTTCCACATTCTCGCTAATCGGGTATACCCCCCACCCACCCAAATGAGTAAAAAAAGTAGTTTTACTCATTTGTTTATCTCAATGAGCCTCTGAAAACGGAAAAATAAGTTTTTATTGAATGATGTGTGTGTGAGTTTTAACAGAATATAAAAAAAAAGTGAAGTCGCAGGATGGTATACCGTTTTAAGTATTACATCCTGTGGCACTTATCTGCCTACGAAATCATCTGACACAAAAATTTCCGGGGACAAAATCCATCCACCGGAATGGCGGGTGACTTTACTGGTTGTTCTTTTTCTTTTCTTTTTTCTTCAGTTATTTGTGATTTTCTCGAAAACGGTTCCAGCAATTTTCTTTAAACTTAAGGTACACTCTCTATACACGTAAATACCTGTCATGTATTTGAACATTTTCCCGGGATAATTGAGTTTTTGGCGGTGAGGGGGGGGGATAGCGTTGTGCTTTCCTCTGATATATGGCACTTCTTATAATATAGGTTTTGCCACCTACTTTGATATTAATACATGTTAGTAGCAAACATTGTTAGAATTTCAAATTTGAAGAAAATTGATTAACCGGAAGTGGCGATTTTACTAAATAGTTTTTCATTTATTTTTTTTGGGGGGAGGGAATTATCTGGAAAAAAGTTGCCACGATAATCTTTAAACTTGGCATGTTTGCTGCATAGATAGAAACGTATCACTTTTTTTATTTGAATTCGGAGAAATTGAATTGAATTGATTCGGATAAAAAAATTGTTTTTAGTAAGAGTGTTCGAGATCTGTCAGTTAGTTTAAATTTTCACAAAGTTTCTAGGTTATAGAGCGCTGCTCCTCATAATGTCGGTCAGATATAGAATTCCGACCACATCAGATTTTTTAGATATTTTACTCACAATATACAAACTTTAGAAGCAAATGAAAATGGTAAAATTGATGAAAACTTATCAATTAGAAGATTTAAATCGCTGCATTAAGGGAATAGAAAAATTGAATGTCAGGGATTACGTTAAGCATATTAAAAACAAATAAAGTTTTCAGAACTTTATGATTATATGAGGCCGATAAGATATGCATAGATTCATGTGTGAAGTTAGTTTGGATAATAGTTCCAAAATATTGTACTACATAACAGTAAATTAGTTTCTGTAAGCAGCATTCTTTTGCCATATAATGCGATCAAGTATAGGGTTTATTTGAAAAAGACGAACTAGTTTCTAGTAAAGATGAACTGGAAAGTTCATTCAAGAATTGGATAATGAATTCTTTAAGGTATAAAGTTTCCAACAATTCAATTTATGGTGTCAGATAACAAATATTATTAGGGAGTTCATATAAGTAAAATAATTTTTTACTTGCTGCAGTGTTTTATAAAAAAACGGAAATAAAAGTTATATTTTGAAATAAAAAACATTTTAATATAATATTCTTAGTTCTGAAATCAAGTCTAATCAATAAAAATTCATCCAGGACAGAAATGTCCTACGTCGTTACAGTTTCTTTTTTTTTCAATGAAACTTCCCCAACTATCCCAACTTTCATCCCATTTCTCCCCTCTTTGATTGGTAAGCAAAACCTTTGAGCAGCCGTAAAGTTTGGTCTAGGTTCTTAGTTAAAAGCTGATGTAAGCGAGGATAGCTCTAGCTATTGTTTTAGTTTAACCTTATATCGATTTTAACCCCTACAGGATAACGGATGATTGGTTTCCATATTGGTTGATCAAAGCAATAATTGTAATATTAACAATAATAGCGGCTAGGCTTTGAACTCTCTCTTGAGACTTGTTACATCAAATACTGTCACTTTGTGTTTATAAATCCCGTTAGATAATTACTAATTAAAAAAACAAAAAAAAAACGATAATTATTTATGATTTATTATTAAATAAACTAATTGATATTAGACAGTAAATGATAATAATTGACATTTGTAAGGGGGGATACAGAAAATTGTCCATTACCATAAATCTCTCTAATTGTATTAGTTGCCTCTTCTAACCAATTACTGACAGAAAAATCATGTTCCCAGTTTAATTAATATAATTATATCAAACTTCTGGTTAATAGACTTTGAAAAAAAATATATTATTATGTTTAATAAAAGCTCCAAAATAAAAATAAAAAAACAAAAAACAAAATTAGAAATAAAATAAGCTGTCATAAAATTAATGAATATTTAAATCAATATTAAATAAATAATAATAATTTAAGAAAAAACAGTTAGCTGTTATAAAACTGGTGTGACCTTCATTTCAATGTCAAACATCATGCACACACACACTGATAGATCTGCTGCAAACATTTCCCTTTTGGAAATTTTATCAGTTTGTTATTTTGTTTATCATTTGAATCTTTTTTTTTTTAATTTTTTAAACAAACAAACAGCTTTAAAAAAAAAAAGAAAGATAAATGTTCATAATTACTTTATTTTCTTTCTATGTACGTATTTTTTACGATTGTTAAAAATATTTGTATTATTTGCTAGGGTCATATTGGAGGTAAAGACATAAACCAAATAATTTGGTATCAAGTACATACCACTTCCGTTTAATATTGTTGAAAAATGAAAATTTTCTTTCAACTTGCAATGTTTACTTTCTCTTGTTCCATTGGGAATTGCTCCATTAGCTTTCAAGGTGTAAACGACCCTGAAGAGCCTTATATGGGTGAAACTTCGGTTTATAACAAACCAACTGACGCGGTCTCAACCTGGGAAACTCAATTGTTATTAAATTCCAAATTGCTTGCTGTATATTTCTTCGTGTTAAAAAGGAAAATTAATCACCAATTCATCTGACCAACTCACCTTTGCTCTTTTTTTTGCGGTATTAACGGGGAGTGAAATCAAGTAGCGCTTCACAATGAATTGCATCGTGTATTCTTTGAGTTTTGCGAAGCACCACAGCTTCCATTCTCGTCATATCTCACCCTTTCACTACGTTTTTGTTTTGGCCTTAGTAGTGAAATTTACTTCTTCTTTTTGTAATTCTATTGATATCCTCTTAGTATATAAAAACTTGACACCCTATAGTTTCAATTACAATTAAAACTCATGGAGCATTTCCTAGATTTATTACCTATAGAACTTCATTACGGTACTTTACACTATTGCTTACCTAACACCATTCTATATTACGTAATAATAATATTCAACAACAGTAAAGTGGCTGTAT
This sequence comes from Triatoma infestans, assembly GCA_011037195.1. Classification (NCBI taxonomy): domain Eukaryota; kingdom Metazoa; phylum Arthropoda; class Insecta; order Hemiptera; family Reduviidae; genus Triatoma; species Triatoma infestans. The sequence goes on along the minus strand of JAAEAF010014390.1, from coordinate 79,123 downwards.
AGTTTATTTGGTCATTATATGACGTAATCGCTTGACATAAGTCTATTTAATTTATTATACACTTAAGTCTGTTTGTTAGGTATTCGGTTTTTCAACTTTACTATTTTCTTTGTTTGTTTATTATTATTTCTTTTTTTTTTTAGAACAGTAAAGGAATTATATTCTTAGTCACGTGGCCTTTTTTGTTTGTTTTGTTATCACGTGGCTAGACCACGTTTTCTCTTGAACTCATTTGTTGATGGTGCTTTAATAAGTAATGAATCTTTCTCTATTGTATGTAAAAATCTTTTTATTTAAATGAATCTAAGTTAGGTTTATTATACTCCATTAATACTGACAAATTCACAAGTAAATATTTGAATCAAGTTTCCTAGTTAAATTTCTGTAGATTCATATTGTTAAATGGCTCTCCAAATATATTGGGTTTTTAACGGTTTATAGAATAGGGAGACTTGTTACATTTACTGATTAATTGCTAAAGTTTAAGCGGGCAAATCTTGATTGGTTTATTTAATTAACAATAATTATTCTTCTTAACAAAGCTGAAAAAGAACAAATCGTATAGAATAATAATAAACGTATGTATAAAGTATGTCAATGTCCTTATTAAAAAAAAAAAAAAATCTGGTGTGAAACACTCACACGAGTATCTCTTCCTGGAAATTTTACCTTTTCAGTATTATTTCAACGTAGTTTATGGTTCTAGTATTAAGAGAGTTAACAAACTAAACTTTAGTAAAAAAAGAAAGCAATTAGTGGAAATTTACTATTTAAATAAAAATTTCTCACTTAGAATTGCGAGAATTATAATATACAAAGTGAGTGTTTCACATCTGATTTTTTGCCTTTGCTAATGCTTATTAAAGTCTAAAATTTCGTAGAAACTCTTCTCATTGGTTACGAGTAATCAGATGTTCTTATTGATTACTCGTACTTCTTTTAAATGGTTAATTATCTTATAAATTCATTGTAAACTAGATTAAGATCTATATGTTGTTGTTCTTGTTGAGAGAGAGCGAGAGAGCGTGATAGAGAGAGAGATTATTGTTGTAAAAAAATAAAAAATAAAGATTGCGCCTAGGTTCGTGTTATTATTTTACGTATATATATATATATCCATATATATATGGATAGGAAAAGAGATATTAGGAACGTAACGGTTTGTGTTGTTGTGTTAGTATATGGTGAGTGTGTATGAGTATATATGTATGTATGTTGCACGCAAGTTAAACGTAGGAAAGTTTTGTACGTATATACGTTAGTTACACCGTTAGTTTTCACTTATATTACAGTCAAGAGTTATATTGTGTTTAGAGATCTCTGTTTTGTTAGCACTCTTACTGTAGTTTAAAAACTACACGAAATATCGTCAGCGGTGTTACTGATGACTAACAACTTAGTAACTAGTTCGCCTTTTCACAAATTCTTGTTTGTTAAAACAAAATTTTGTACAGTTTTTTGTTCATAGTTGAAAGAAATTTATTACTTTTCCTTACTGCTAAGTTAGTGGAAACATTGTGATTTTGTCACATTTGTCGAAATTAAGTTTTCTATGGAAATACAAGTTTGCGGTCTTCTAAGTCCGAAAGTGTTTTTTTTTTAAAAAAATTGGCTTTCGAGAAAATCACAAAAACTAACACATTTATTTTGTGAAGTAGTACTTTCTTCAGCTTTACCGATATTAACCTTAACCTTAACGTCGAATCTCCTGGTTGAACTTAACTGAAAACACGCCAATTTCTAAAAACCTGTCTACTCACTCTGCTTGTGTGTGTGTGAGTGTGTGTGTGTGTGTGTGTGGGCGTGAGTGTGTGTGTGGAGGAGAGACTGACCTACAGAATGTTGCTTTACATTACACATGTGTGTTTGTGTATGTATGTATTCAACATTACCCAAAAATTGACTATTCCGGAAAGTTCAAACTTGATATTTCATTTAAGGCATTCCTCAGCCCCTTGCCTTCCCTATTTTTTTCAGATAGGATCTGAAATAACCGTGCCCACTTAGGAGGTGCGTGATTTAGAAGTCCACTTTTCACCATGTGACCTCTTCGTCCATATCTTCACCTGCTTGATCAACCTGACGATCCATTGGCTCCGCGAGTCCTTTTTCCAGGATGTCTACCACCTCAAAAACATCTGTTTTCTTTCTTCTCTAGAGAGAGCCTCCCTACTCCCTTCCGCCTTTTTTTCGTTGAGCATCTTGTGTTCCCTTGCAAGGAGTGTAATCGGAATCATTCTGGCAATTACCAGGACCACTGGCTCCGACAGCAAAGGGTAAACACAGGCAATCCTCAGCTTGCCAAGCCGCTGCGTTCGAGCAGTTCTTTTTCCTTATACCTCCCTGTCAAGAGCGTCCGCCATGCTTCAACTCCAAACAGGAAAATCGAGCTCGCCACACTCATCAGCACCCGGCGTGTACGGGCACGAGGACTACCAAAATTCGCCTTCAGCCTTCTCATGGATGCAACTGCTCTTCGCAGTCTTATTCGCTGCGCTCTGGATTTGATTAACGAAGCTCAGCTTCCCATAGATCGTCAGGCTAAGATGCTTGGCAGCACTCTTCAAAGAGATCACAACTTCCTCTCCGACATGCCATGGTATGTTTGTGGGTATCCTCTTTTTTGTAAGGACCACGATCTGTGTTTTGGACAGTACGTGCTCCCTATTCTCCATGTTCAATTTCAGTTGGGCTTTCTCGATATCGCGAGCAGCGACAAGTGCTGCCACGTCATCTGCATACCAACCAAAACCGTCTCTTCTGGCTTTTCCTGTCAAAGCAGACTATCGTAAGCCACGTTCTAGAGGTCCGGCTTTCTTGATCGATTCTTTAGCTGCCATCGCATTTAATTTAAATAGTAGTACAGAGTCAACACTGTCTTTAGTCATTATAAATTTTATCTTTGTTACTTTTCTAGTTATTTTTCTTATAAATCTTAATGCTAAAATTGTTGATAATACCATGTTTCCATCAGAATTTATTTTTTGCCAATTTTTCACTAAGAAGAGAAACGTCATCAGAAGTTAACATAGTGATAACTATGGTTTTAAAAGTAATTTTTATATTACCTTATAAACTAGTACAATAGTGGAATATCATCCGGAGACTATATATTAAATATAAAAAAAAAAAAAAATGATTCGACTAAATGAAAAATGAAACGACTTAAATTGGTCAAGATATAACTTATAACAAAATTATTTCTTAATAAAAAAAAGCTTATACTTTCAAAATAAAGTAGTTTCCATCCATTACTAAATTCATGGAAGACGACCAGATTATTTTGTATCTTGTATTTTTCCATAAAAATTATTGGAAACTAATAAAAAAATTAAAAAAAGATAAAAAGAGAAAAAGTATTGTACATCTTGCTACCATTATTATCGACTAATTTTTATTTATCTTAGAATTGTTTACTAAATCCAAGGTCGTAGAGCCCTTGAACAAATTCAAAAATCTTTTTTGATTCAAATCAATTTTTTACGTTTACATTTAATTTATATACACGCAGATTTAACTTGACCTTATATTTTTTTAATTTTTCATCAATTTTAATTCACAGTTTCATTACCATTAAACAAAATATATTAGTAGCATATTAAACTGAATTAATTAATTTTATTTAATTTTGAAATTCCCGTAATTATTTTTAAAAAAAAAAAACCTAATCCTGTACATACTTATATAATAAAGTTTATGTAATTCTATTAATTCTAATATCCTTTTACCTTCACATTACGATAATACTGTAAAAAAAAAAAGGCTTGCAGTATTGTTACATCTTATATGGTACTTAAAATTTGCAACACTTATCGTACTTATAAGAACCATTACTTTGGTTACAGATAAAGAAGAAAATCGATTATTCTCAGGTTTGTTGATTTTCTTTAACTCTGTTCTAAAAGTAATTACTTTTCCCTTTATGCTGTCTTTTTTTCTTAAGTAACACTTACGCTTTCTCTTACACAGATTCATTAAAACTTAGTTTTTACAAAATATGTTTAGCTGATATATCAATTGGAGAATCCAAACTTAATAAAATGACTTCCTTTAAGAAAAACATAATCTTTTCTCTCCCTTTCTTAATGGATTTTTTTTTTTCTTAAGAATAGCAAATTTAATGAAGACTTTTTGAGTGTATTCATGGAAAATGAAAAAGAAACAGAAAACTGAAAAAAAAAAAAATCCGTAAAGTAGGAACTTCCGGTTAGCTGATTTTCTTTAAACTCCGGATTTTGGAATCTTTAAATAACTCGGATACTAAGTAAACGAAAATAGCACTTTAGACAAAAGAGGATAAAACTGTATTTCCTCCAAAACGCCCTAAAATAAAACTTTCCCTAAAAAATATATCAAATACAAGTTATAGTACTTTATATTTACAGTCAATATAATAGTTTAAAGACAAGTTTAAAGAAAATCGCAACAAACAATAAAAATATTGCAATGGTATTTCCGGTGGATGGATTTTGACCAAAAAAACCGTATTGTCAAGTTCCCTGGTAAGAGCTTAAACAAAATAACAACTTTGTGAAGTTTCTACGATTTTCAATTTTTGTGTTATGTCAACCAAACAGACATACGTACACAGACGATTTTCTAAAACTCTCAACCGCATCTCAAAACGTGCCTTTCTCAGTGAAAACTCAAATTATATAAAATATGATGCGAACATATTAAAACCAGAAGGAAGAGAAATTAAAGATTTTATCTTAAGAAATGTATGATTCAGTCGAATCATATCTTTTTTTTTGTACAAGTGATTTTAGACCTGACTTAGGCACTATTACATCAGCGTTGAAATACAGCAGAACTTAAAGTAGGATTCAAATTGCAGCAACTGCATACTGAAACCCACAGATACAAACTATCTGATTAAAAAAAACAAACATTAATATTCAAGTCATTTTTTTTTTATTTATTAAACCTTGTGGACATAAAGTTTAGCTAATGCAGGACACATAACGGTATACAAGTCTCTAGTATATCCAGCCATTTCAAGCTCTTAAATCGTGTGAAAATCTGGAAAGACTATAATTATGTGAAGATATGAAGTCGATAAGAAATTCTCTTTTAACTTCGTTTCCTTTTGCGGGGAAATTCTTGCCTAAGATTAAAATTAGTAGCCTCGTCATCAGCAGTCTACTACAATGGCAGAGATTTACTGCGAGACACATAAGCCAGTGACAGTGATACCAACCTTATACTTTATAGCCCTAAGGGGGAATCGACTAGCCATTTGTTAGGGATCTGGGCATTCCTGTGGGTATCCTAGCCTAAAAGCACGAACAATATTTTTACTTTCTCTTGCTCCTAGTAAGAGGAAGAGTAAGAGGAAGTATCGTAATCTCGTCAAATTTTCAATATCGAATTTTCACTGGAAATATCTGTTTTGAGGTCCACTGAGTCCAAAAAAGTGGTTTTTAGCAAATAGTCTGTGTGTGTGTGTGTATGTATGTATGTGAACAGCACAGCTCAAAAATGAAAAACCGCAGTTGAAACTTGATATTCCGTTTAGGTATCACCATGGGATCTGACAGTACGTTATCTGTCAAAATTCCTCAACCGGAAGTTCCACTTATAAGTTTTTTTTACGTTTTTGCGATTTTCTCAAAAATGGCTCCGACGATTTTCTTTAAATTTGTTGTATCAACTACACATACAAAGAGCTACAACTTTTATTTGAAACATTTCTTTGGGAAAATTCATTTAAGGGCATTTCCAGGAGAGGGTTGGGGTTAAGTTTTCAACTAAAGTGCTATTTCAGTTTATTAGACAATTCTGTCTTCTTAATAATGTTAATTAGTATTAAATATTGTTGTTGAAATTCCGAGTTTGAAAAAAATCCGATAACCGGAAGTGCGTTTGTTTTAACACTTTACTAAATGATTTTTTCACTTTTTTCGCGATTTTCTCAAAAATGGCTCCGACGATTTTTTTGAAACTGCATACATAAACTAAACATGCAAAGATCTACATCTTTTATTTAAAACATTTCTCTGAAAAATTCATTTAAGGGCACTTTTTGGGGAAGGGGTGGGGTTACACCTTTCTCTAAATTGCTATCATAGTTGATATACAATTCTATCATCCAAACAAAATTAATTAGAAATAAATAGATGGCCGAAATTCCGAGTTTTAAGGAAATTAATAAACCGGAAGTGCACTTTTACTAAACTGTTTTTTCAATTTTCGACGAATTTCATTAAAATTTGGTACACTAGCTCTAAAATTTGTCAATTATAATTTTGAGAACTGGAGTAGGAGAAAGTTATGTGAGTGTTTCACACCAGATTTTTTCAGAATACATCCAGTATTCATATAGGGCCTGCAGAGGTAGTTAATGTGGGCTAATACTTGGATTTCAGCGAAAGCACCACACAAAACACACACACACGCACACATACACATTGTACACATAACAGGTGACTATATTCTATGTACAAATACTAACACCAAGAGAGTCACAGTATCTTCCGATCTCTATCGAACTTTGGTAATCAATCAAGTTGAAGAAAAAAGAAAATCTAGTTAAATCACGTACAGACTTTCTCTTAATACAGTTATAGAAATAACAAATTAAATGAAAAATGAAATTTTCTGTGAATTTCCAATTTTCTTGGTTTGTCCTAACATAAATATACAGGGGGAGGGGAAAGACAAGTAGCGAAGCAGGTAGAAAGTGATTTTACATTGTAGAGAGTGCCAATAAATATTGAACAAACACATTTGAAATTTAATATGCCACAAACGCCCTATAAACCACCTGAAAATAATCTTTTCCGAACAATTTTACAAATAAAAATGATGGTCGTTCTCGAGAAAATTCCAAAAAACTCGAAAACTTATTCTGTAAAATCACATTTCCGGCTAACTGATTATTTTTTTCAAATTTAGAACTCTAGTAATGCTTCTAATATATAGTAATTTGTATAAGTGGCGGTACCATTTTACTTTCTCTTACTCCTAGTAGAGAAAGTTGTGTGAGTATTTCCCACCAGATTTTTTACTGTAGCAAGCTTAACACTAGTGTACCTCCAGAAACCCCCCAAAAAATCAATATTCCTGGGGAAATGTTTCAATTAAAGTTGAGAGGTATTATATAACAAGTTTTGCAGCTAATCGTTGAAGCCGTTTGCGAGAAAATAGCAAAAAACCGAATGAAAAAAAATTCAGTAAAGTCGCACTTCCGGTTGATGGATTTTCCCCGAAATCTTAAGATCAGATGGCCGGCGATAGTAACTAAATGGGATGTCAAGTTTGATATTGTTGCGATTTTTTTTTTTTTTTTTTTGAGATAGTTTATTTATCAATTATCACACATTTAACACATATTGATCACTCGCTGAAAACATAATTTCGTATTCGGGTAACGTCAAAACATGTATTTCCGGCGAAAACTCAATTTCGAATTTATTTCACAATCGCAATAAAATTCTTCCTTCTTATCTCAGAAATTAAGAAAAAATAAAAATTAATTAAAAAAAAAAATTAAAAAATTAAAGACTATTTTTATTAATTATAAAAGTTATAAAAAAAAAATAACATCCACCCTTGATTCTTGATTGCAGAAAGGGGTTACTGCGCTAAATGAATAGACAGAGACAGAGTGAGAAAGAGAGAGTGAGTGAGAAACGTTAAGAATGATTCAAGGTCGTATCCTTGACATTTTTCTGTAGCGGCTCCAGACTTCCTTAAGCGGATTCTTTTTTTTTTTTTTAATTTCAATTTTTCGTTAAGCTTCTATATCGAATTAAATGTTTAGTAAACTATATGTGCGTGGATGGTTCATTAATTAATATAAGAGTTATCATGACGTCATTTAAAATCTAGTAATAATATTGTTGGAAGGTTCTCCCACACATCACCTGGTCGAAAAATTATTAGCGGACTGGATTTTAATATAATATCTAGATAGTCCATTTTGGTGGTTTTGTCTATAGTTTTTCTTTTTTTTTTATGTTTTAAAGTTCTGTTTTGGTGCGTAACCAGCAAAATCTGTAAAATCTGGTGTAAAGCCGTTACCCAAGACTTTCTCTTACTGCAATTTACACAGTTTTTAATGACCAAATTTCTTCAAATTTAATCCTTACTAGATATTTAGTTATCTTCAATGGTAGCTACCAACGAGAGAATATAAACTTAATAAAACAATTTTTTTGGACGTAAGTATATAACTTCACCCCATCCACTAGACCGCTGCCTTAAATAAACTTTCTCAGAAAAAAATGGCGAACAAAAGTGATAGGTCTTCTCTTTGCACGTATAGTTTTGGTTTACCAAATTTAATAAAATCAGCCATTGTTTATCATAGAGAAAATCGCAGTAAACTGAAGAAATTGTTCAGTATAAAAACACGCTTTCGATCGACCGATTTTCTAAAAAAAAATTTCGGAATTTTTGCAAATATTTAATTCTAATCAATACCATTTAGATAATTAAGAACAATATAATAAACTAAAATAGCATTTTCTATTTAAAATAGAAAGCATTTCCGGTTGAGAAATTTGGATAGATAACTTCTAATCGGATCCGATTGTTATAGCCACACGGATTGTCAAGTTCGAACACCCTGCCATCTTTGGATTTTTATTATATATATAGACCATTTTTTTTGTAAAAAAAAACATTTTCTTCAGACCTCAGAAGACCTAAAAATTGTATTTCCGGTGAAAACTCGATATAAAAAATTTGGATAGCAATACTACTTCCTTTTATCAAATGTAAGAGAAAGTGAAAATGGTGTGTGTGTGTGTGTGTGTGTCTGTGTGAGTGTGTATAATATAAACAGCATTCCCGAAAAATGATGCTTTCACTAAATGAAATAACAATTCAACGTATGTTTATTAATATAGTTGAGCGGTGAGGGGGGTTATGGTTTTCAGCTTATAAGAAACTCTAGGTCATGAATGCGATTCCATCTGAAAGCCCAGTAACGCTTATTTAACTGAATACAATACAACCATTTATCCCAAAAAAATGTTTCAAATAAAACGATATATATATACCGAAAATTAGAAACTTATTTCGTCAAGTCGCAAAAACTAACAGAAAATTTACGATGAACCGATTTTCTTCGAACTTACACAATTCTAGAATGCTTTTAATCAATCATAATATTTTAAAAGTGGCTTAATTTTGCAAATAATCAATATTCCCGAATGTTGTTAGGAATAAAACTGATAGGTCGTTAGAAAAAATAAAGAATAAAGTAGTGCCGGTTTTCAAATTCCGATCATATGTTGCGTATCGAGGCGGTTAGAAAACATATTTTACTATATATTATTCGTATTATTCCATCCATTAAAATCCAAATCAAAGATCAGGAATCTAACGCCATGAATCACGTAATACATTTCAGCTTTGGTGATCTACCTGTTCAACTGAGCGATTTGGCGAGTTTCTTTATTTGTGTGTTTAGCAAGTGAAGTTGAAAAAAGAAATCATAGGAATAGATTACGTGAAAATTGCGGAAAATGGGATGGGGGTGGAGGAATTCAATATATTTGCACTTTGATTGACAGATTTTTATATTATTCCCACACACACATACACACACACACAGACCGCTAAGAAACTAATCTTTGTTCTTAGGCTTCTGTTAAACATTAAAATTCGCTAGACTAACATGATCACCGTACTTGAACTTCTGGAATCTCCTCTAGATTTTTGAACGAAATTTTTTTTTTTTTTTTGCCGGTCTCCAGTACTTCCAGGCATGATAAACATCTGCGTTGTTTGATTTGATCTTTTTTTTGGGTTCTCTTTGTGAATGAATCATTCAATAACGGATATTTATCCGCTTAATTTTGCCTAAGTTCTGATACATAATCTTATTTTATTTATTATTTTTTTATATTCACCCTTATCTGGTGAGTAATAAAAAAAAAAGAAGAAGAAATTATCGATAGACAGAGTCGATAATACTTTTAAGCGGGACATAGTGGTGAGGGGTTGTATAGGTATGAAAGTTTTCGTGTCTGGATAACAAGTAGTATTATAAAAGTGCTACTTTCTCGGTCACGAGTTGGTACACGTAGTATAATAGTAAGTTCTCTGCCCACGGTACAGCGCCCCCCTACTCTGTGTTCACCACTAGTAATACATATATATTTCATATCACATACACCCTCCCTGAGGGCCATGGCCGTTCAATACATTGACTTCCCTGAGGGTCATTGTGTTGTACCTTGGCCACTACTTATCTTCTATATATATTTCTACTTTTTTCTTTGTTTCATCCATAAATAAATCTTAGTCCTTCAACAATTAGATTTTACTATTAACGAGTTTGTGATGAGTTGTTTAAATTTTAAATTCCCTAGTTTGAGTAAACAGCTGTTTTTATGTGAGCCTTCCCTCATAATAATCCGCAAGTTTTCTTCTTTTTTAATGACTCATTTAATCTTATACTTTATATAATTTAGTTTCCGGTAGTTAATGCTCGAATACCTCAATAAATTATTACATTGGGGCCTAATTATTAAAAATTTTCAGCGGCTTATAGAATGCTTTAATTTTAAATGGGCATAGTCCCTTCTTGATGTACTTTAAGGAGTTGCTTAATGTACATTTACCAGATCCCTGACCATTATTATCAAATAGATTATATTAGGTAAAATTGTAATTAATGATTCATTGCGTCATTAAATGGTCGTCATCCGAGTCTATAAATGTTCTTACTATGGTGGCTTGAGTTATAACGAACTGTTTCAAATTTTTCAAAGCCGGGATGTATGCTTTTAAGCCATCTATAAATACGAAAAAGGTGTGTTTCATTGGATCTTTTTAGTCAGAGCAACTCACAAACATGACTTACAAAATATAGACGAATGAATCCATTATTTTTTTAGGCATATTGATTTAGTACATCCCTGGAGCTTTTAATATTTACACTCAGTCTGGTTATGTTATTGTTAATAAAATAGGCTGTATGGTGTTGTTGAATTTTAACATATCTTTGTGTTGCTTGAAAAATTACTGCAGTATACTTTTATTTACTAACGTACAGAGTCTTAACTATATAGCATGATTATGAACAATATCTTAATTATAGTTTGTTGCCGGCCGTTGTAAATCGTGTCCAACTCTCCAATCATCCACCACATTGAGCAGCATAATCACGATTATCGATATTTCTCTTTATAACTATTAGTTGAAAACAAACTGTACTTTTTATGAGTGGGTAATGTCTGTATCTGCAGAAAGTAATTCTTCATTTACTAATCGATCTGGATTAGATAGCTTTCATGGTATTGTCGCTATTTTTTTTTTTTTTTAGAATAACATTGCAATGACTGCATTAACCTAGGATGAAAGAAGTCTTGATGTTTCTAAAGTCATTTTTTTAAAAAGGATTGTTTTAATCCCTACAATTTGGCAGGATGCTCCTATCCCGGCAAAAAACAAACATTGTTTTTGCTCATACTTATATACATGGCTACAGCCTCAATCAGAATTTAGATTCAAGTATGCTAGCTGTTGCACAGAGAATTAGCGTTTGCAACCTACCCCTACGGCCACAGAATCAGAGGCAAGAAACTCTCAAGTTTACCGCCAATTGCGCTCCCTTCCTATCTGTATATTTCCAAATTTTTACCGCCACTCTGGGAATTTACAAGAAGATTTTCTAGACTGTAATGGATTATTTTTTCCTAACAACTTCAGAAGAACTACATACTCGTATTTACTTCTGAAAGAAGAGATATTGCGTTCGTGACACATTTTTGAATTGGATTTTTTCACTCGCAGATAACCGGATTCTTTATGATGTTTTAGGAGGTTTTCTCAATGGTTCTTTCACCAAAAAAAGGGTTTGCAACTTTATCATTGACAAAAATATTACTTGACTGAGATATGGAATTCAGTGTGTACCGATAGTGATTTAATGAAGTTAATATATTTCGTGTACATTATTATCAGTATGGTTCCTTCACTTTTACAGAAAATATCCTGTCGGTATTGTTGCCGTTTATAGTTAAGAAATAAATAACAGAAGGTTGTATGAATGTTTCCATGTCACGTTTAATTTGTATTCGACACCAATGAGTTCATAGTAATTACTTTATCTTGGAGGGGGGGAAAAAAAATAAAGCACGAACATTGTCCCATATATTATTTTCGTATTGATAAAAATAAAGTTAAAGGAAAAATTACGATATTATGAGATTGGGGATGAAGGTAATAAACATAAAAATGGAAGTAATAACTTCCATTAACTGAATAAAATATATAAGGATATACGAGTATATATATATATATATATATGTGTATATACAATTATACACGCAAATGAAGTTTATCGCTCGTAAAATATAATAAAGAACTATCGAACGTCTCTCCATGCGTTTAAATGGTTACGGCATTGTTGGGTGGGGTACAGAATTATTAGTCCTCTTACTCCTAATAAGTGGAAGTATAAAGGTAAAAAAATCGCAGAAAGTTCAAACTTGATATTTACTAAAGTTCCACCAAAGCATCTGGCAATAACATTTTGGTCAAACTCGGTCAACCGGAAGTACCACTTTACTGAATTATTTTTTTTCCATTTTTGAGAGTTTCTTCTCGAAAACGGCTCCAACGATTTTCTTTAAACTTAGTATATCAATTACACATACAACAACATTTTTTTCTAGACATTTCCCCAGGACAATTCTTTTAAGCAGGTTTTGGTGGAGGGGCGGAGTTATTATGCTTTCCCCTAAAGTGTTGTTTTAATTTACTGTACGATTCTATGATCTATATAATAATATTAATCAGAATTAAATATGTTACCGAAATTCGGAGATTGAAGAAAATCGGTTGACCGGAAGTGCGTTTTTACTGAACAGGTTATTTTTTATTCACAGTTTTCTGCGATTTTCTTTATGAAAACACATGGTATACTAATTACGATTGTTGGGTAATGAGACAAGCAGAGACCTATCGCTTTTGTCTGAAACATTTTCCAAGAAAATTCGTTTAAATTCATTTAAGGGGGGTTTTGTGGGGGGGGGGAGATTTTGCTTTCCTCAGAAAAGTCATTTTATATGTTTGAAGTAGAATTAGTCACTTATAACTATGTAAATTATAGTCAGAGAAAGTAGTGTGAGTGTTTCACACAAGATTTTTTTTTTTTAATTTTGACTAGCTATTGATGATGATGAAGGTTTACTATGTAAAATTTATATGTTTGTATATATGTATGTTATGTTCAGTAAATTTAATGATGGGTCGGAAAATGAGGAAGCACGGGAAGTTTGGATAGTGTGTTTTATGCTGGGATCGTTATGTAGGTGTATGGGGACAGTGTATTTTGTTATGTGTATACGGTAAGGGACAATACCTCATTTACATGTAACCATCGTATACAAATGCAACACAATACTACACTTAGCTTTGGTATAGATATATGACACAGCCAGTAATTTTGTGTACATATATATATATTGATATAATGTATATCAAATAACCCTTATGATTATAACTGTCTAAGGCCCATCTCAATACTGCCCCCTCTCTCTCTTACCAAATAATGTAACATTACCTTTCTGTAACTAATATACTGCTTTAAATTAACAAAGCTTCTCAATAATTAATATTTATTTAAACACTTCAGTTAATTAAATTAACATAATATGATAGTAATTAATTATTGAAATTAATATAGATTAAAATGAAAAGGGATTTGTAGCGCAATTTTTCATACAAAATTACAAGTATATCATTTAAGATGTTCTACTGGAGAATGTTGCTTCTTCCCTTTCCTCTTGCTTTGGCAGCTGTGCTTAATTTCTTGTTAATTAACTGTGTCTAGAAGAAGTTTTTGAGGAGAATTTACCAAGTTCTCATTTAATATAGTGTCTTAAATTTCTGAGGAAAATAGTTTTGCCTCAATTAAGTGGTATTCGGGGACAACTTCATATAAACTTTATTAGGTAAAAAAAAAAAAAAAAAAAAAAAAATCTGGTATGAAACACTCACACAACTTTATCTTACTCCAATTAATACAAATTAATTAACAAATATTCTTTAAAATTGTCACGTTCACGTTTACTCCAAATATTTAAAATAAAAGACCTCTATGTTAGTAGTGAATTACGCCATATATATATATATAAAAAATTTCGTGTGAAACAATAACACTGCCTTCTCTTGTGGCAGTTCACAATAGTTTTATTATTGATTCCTTCAAACTGACTTACTTCAACCTGGGAGAACCTAAATTAAAATCAAACAGTTGAGGGAAGTGTGACAAATCAGCTCGCACTCAAAATCCTCCTTAAACACACTTTTCGGAAAAATGTTTCATACAAAAGTGATAGTTATACGTGTAGTAGTTTGTTTGTATGCCAAGTACAAAGAAATTCATTAGTACCTATCGAGAAAATCGCAAAAAACGAAAAAAAAAATCAGTTCAATCATAAACTGGACACTTCCGGTTAACCGATTTTCTTCAAACTCAGAATTTTGGCATACAATTGATTGTTTATAATATACGAAAATGGCGCATTAAAGGAAAGCCCAATGCCATCCACACACCCCCTCAAACATCTAAATCAATTTTTCCGGAAATGAAAGCTCGATTTCGAGAGACCCCCCCCCAAACTAAGAAATCCATTTATTATAGTTACACTTCCGGTAGGCTGATTTTATATAATACTTTATGGTCGGGTCTGGTGATAGAATATAAACGAAATATGAAGCTTCAACTTTCTGTGATTTTTTTCCAATTTTTTAAGTTTTTTGCGCAAACATTCAGAGAAAAACCATTTTTTTCGGACTCAGGAGACAATCGCAATACTTTCCCTTATCAGCTTTAAGAGAAAGTAAAAAAAAAAAAAGTAATGCTGTTTTTCAAAAGAAAATTACACAAAAGAAGAAACTTTCATCAATGCAGAATTTATAATTATATAGTTTGAAGCTCCCAAAACACGATATTCAATCGTAAAAATGCCGCTCAACAATTGTAGGAGGAAGTTAATTACAATAAGGGCGGGCGCGCATTGGCGACTTTTTGTTGCGCAACTATTATGTCTCTTTACAATCATATGAGAGTGCGCACACATAGCGACGCGACAGCAAGGCGACTTTTTAGTTTCTTCGGACGGCGATAGCAGGGCGACGAAACTGCCGCCACAGCTATTGTTGTACTAGAACTTGCGCAGACGGGCGACAATTTAGTTGCCATCCAGCTCATCCATCTCACTAGTCTGTCTGCAGTCGCCATTTATGTATAGGTTCTAATATCTTTATTTAAGTTATCTGTAATTATTATCTGTTAAAAATGGTTGTAGCAAGGGATGAACACATTAATAATGGGTTATTCATACATGATTGTGTGTAATGACAGGTTTCAGAATCCCAAGTAGCTCATCAAACGATATAGTGCTCATGCGAAAATAACAAAGAATTTCTCAGGAAACATCGTAGAACTTCAAACATCAGAGCAAATCTTCCTTTAATTTTACAGAGTTTAGAGGATGAACCCAATACTTTTTTTCCGTAGATTTTTTTCTGCGTCGCATCAAGAGAGAACATACCACAGCTGTCTCTGTTAAATCCATTTTTAACAAGGTGCTTTTGATTCGATTGCACCAAAATGAAAACTGCAAAAAAACAGGAAACAGTTGCCTATCGTGTGCGCACTTAAACAAACCGAGTCAACAGGAAAGCGACAGAGACAAAATAGTTGCGCAACAAAAAGTTGCCACTGCGCGCCCGCTCTAATAAATCTATTATGTACATTCTTTTGTCAGCTGTTTTATTAAAGTGCTGAAGTTTTTTCCAATGATATTTAATGCTTTTTAATCTTGAATCTGTTAGGTGGGCGTAATAGTCGCGGTCAGATGTACAGAAATATGGTATCCGTGGCGCAGTTGAGCGACTTATATTGACGAGTCCTAATCATTAAATGAGGAGATAAGCCAAAAACACCTGTTTTATTTCCGAAGAAATTCGTGTTCATTACCATTTACAAAGTTATGTGCAGCTGGGTACGATTCATGGTGTCCCGAGACCATGTGTTTAGAATGATTAAAAACTTACTTTTGCCATTTCCAGCCATCTTTGTCCATGACTAACTTATATCATTGATAGATTGTAAACCTATTTGGAAAATAGGCGTAATGTCGAAGGTTGAAACTACGGAAGTAGATTAAGTAACAGTGTAGGTAGTAATGCTATTTTCTTACCCAATTCCGGCATAAAACATTTCTTATATGTTAATCTGTGCTTAAGTAAATCGTTCCAAACATACTCCATACGTAATCTCCCATACAATCGTTCTCATACATAATCTCCCATAATCCTAATTGAACCATGTCAATCCTTGGTAATATTAATTAATGACAGATTGTCAAATTGACAGGTCTGTATACAACTTTAATGGTGAAACCTTGTAATACAGATTATTGTAATTTCATTGATCGGGGATCCTCAAAATTGACCTAATAACGTATAATTAATACCCTAAGTCAAAGTATTAAGACTATATTCTGAATATAATTAATAATTTCCGGGCGAAATCGGAACCGGAAGTACATGAACCGGAAGTGCGAAATTACCGAATTTTTTTCTTTCCAGTTTTTCACGATTTACTCGAAAATAACTGCAACGATTTTCTCATGGACTATCAGCACATAAATACCTATCATTTTTATATGAAACATTTTCCCGGGAAAACTGATTTTTGGGGGTTCTGGGGGGAACAGTAAAGTTGTGATTTCATCTAAAGTACTACTTCAGTTTTATATATGGTTCTACCACTTACGTAATATTAATAAACATTAGAATAATTGCTAGAATTAGAAATTTGAAGAAAATCGGTTAACCGGAAGTGGAACTTTACAAAATACGTAGGTTTTGAGTTCTTGGAATGTTCTCGAAAACGACTACAGCAATTTCCTTTAAACTTGCAATGGTATTTGAAACAATTTTTCTTTAAAAAATTGATTTTAAGTAGTTTTGCAGAAATTCCAAATATATTGGAGTTGGCTCTATAGTATTGGTGCCTCATTACTTGCTCACCTACTTGCCCCCACTCACCGGCATCACCTCTATATTTAGGACAAATGAGCCAAATTTGAAATTTAAATAAAATTTGTCATTTTATATATAATTGTATTAACAGCAGTAAAAGTAGGTCATGTGAGTGTTCCACACCAGATTTTTTGTTTCCGGACGTTCGTCCATCATCAAGATGTCATAGATAAAACAGTGTGATAATTCAAGTGATTGTGCAACTACTTTTAATCTGTACAACTCTGTGTTATCCTATTCATCCTGACGATAGTTAACATCCAAAACTGGATCGATGACCACAAAATGTCTATCATGGAAATCGTAAAGCCAATAAAACAAAGGTCCTGCCGAAATAGACTTAAGTTTAGCGTATACATTGACAAACTTCCGGTACAAATCATTAACTACTATGTCATTCTCTGTAATAATAATTGATTCTTTAATTATTTTATTAAAAAGGACCTTATTTACCCCTTATTTTTAATATAGTACATACCATACATTCCTACTGTTTCTTAATAGTTGTATGCTTTGTAATAATAAAATAAATTAACATAAAATAAATGTTATATTAAATAACTTTATATTGATTAAATAAAGAAATACGATATTCTTTATCGCACACGTGTATAATAGAAAAAATAAAAATCAGCTGTTCGCGATTATAAAAACTTTCAAGGTCATTTGGAAAAATATACTGGATATTAATAATTGTATTCAGGAAAGGGGATTAGCTGAGTGTTATTAGCGCGTTGGTTACTCCCACGCGGAGATCCCGGTTTCAAGTCCCAGCAGTGCTGCCCGTAGATTTCCACTTCTTAGGATCTTGCCTATAACGAGAAAACACTGTTTTTCGTCTGGAGGAGGGAAGTGCACTGAGAAGGCTTCGGATGCCTATGACTGTACTTAGATATGTATCGTAAATTAATTCCTTTTTATTTAAACTTTGTGGTTTTAAATAAATATATTTCTTTTTTTTTATACGTAATGAAGAATTTATTATAAAGAAATGAAACTGCTGCATAAAATAAACTGCACAAATAAACACTATCAAGCATTCTTTCAGAATAAAAAATAAATGAAAAAGCTTGATTATTTATATCAAATTACTGCTAGTTTTAAATAGAAAATAAAATGCATTTTTTTTTTTTTTTTTACCAGATAAGATATGAATGATATGTTAAAATAAAAGAAAAGACGTATACATAAACATATGCAGGAAATGTTTTTGTTATCTTTGTACCCAGTCTAATTACATGCTTCACTGGAAAACCGCAAATTATTTATTTAATTCTGGTCCAAACAATAGGAACAATATTTTGCACTGATACTTCCCAGTAATTCGCACAGTAAACATCTGATGTGATACATTCACACGACTTTCTCTTATTGTAATTTACATAGTTACAGCGATATGAGACAGTGTTTCTTCACACTTATAATTTTGATTAAATATCTAATAATCTTCAGTGTTAAATTTAGGGAAAATCTAATAAAACGACTTCATTATGGTAAGCACGAACTTCTTATGCCCCTAGCAATCCCTGTAATCTCAATTTTCTCAGAAAAAACTTCAGAAAACTAAAGTGATATGTCTCTGTATGTATAGTTAATATACCAACTTTAATGAAACTCGATGTTGTCTTTATGGAGAAGGCCGTACAAAACTGGAGTCGTACAACACTTCCAGTACTACCATATTTCTTCAAAGTCGGAATTTTAAATAAAGAAATAAAGAATTGTATACAAAATTAAAATAGTACTTTTAGAGGAAAGGATAACCTCACTCTCCTCCAACCCCCTCCCCGCTCAAATGAGTTTCTCGGTAAAATGTTTCAAATAAAAGTGATAGATCTATATATATGTGTTTAAAATATATATATAAAATTTAAAGAAAATCGTTGTAGCCATTTTGGAGAAAATGGCAAAAAAAAACGGAAACAACCATTCATTAGTAACGTGTTAACTTCCGGTTGAGGAATTCTGACAGGTCTAACTAACTGTCGAATTTCATGGAGATCTCTATACGTAATATCATTGTTTGAACTTACTACGATTTTTTATTTTTAAATTATGCTGTTCACTTACTTATACGCCGAACCCTTCTGCGGCTTGTCCAGGAGCCTCATCCAAACTTCTATCAGGGGGTGGATAGAAGATCAGCGTCTGCGTTGGTGGGAGGGAACACCAGGACAGAGGCAGGCAAAGCTCTTCATTAAAAGACATTTGCCTAAATTCACCAAAGACCTACTAAGCCAAACCCGAAGGGATATAAGGTTAATTGTGGGTCTACTAACAGGGCATTGTAGGCTGAATAGACACATGCACCACACAACTTGCGGATAGTGCATTCTGCAAGGTAGAGGAGGAGACCCCGGCGCACATCCTTTGTGAGTGCGCCGGCCTGGCGAGGATTAGGTTTCTTCAATTGGGGACGGGCAATCCCGAAGCTGAAAGCTTCATGACGGAGCCGCTCTCAGCTTTGCTAGGATTGATTAGGAGGGCAAAGCTGGGGGCTGTTCTGTAACTTAAGGGGATCCACAATAGACCTCAATTTGTAGGTCGCAGTGGAATGAGGCTCCCCCCCCGTTTCTATTCTATTCTACTTATATATAGTTAATTTTCTAAAAATCACTTTTTTCGGACTCAGCAGAACCCAAAAAACACGTGTATTTCTGGTGAAAACACAATATGGAAAATTTGACACGAAAACAATACTTCCTGTTTAACAGCAGTAAAAGAAAGTAAATAAAATTACGGGTTGGAATTGAACTATGCTTCTATCATCTATTTACCATGTACCCACCCATACGGGGGTAAACTTTCGCCTAAATGCAAGCATGCAAAGATTGCCACAATAGATTGCATTTGCATCTTAGTTTTAGGTGGCATTGGTTTTTTTATCGTCGGTTTTCTTTTAACCGGATATCCGTAAAAAAAAAAAGATGAAAAATCTAGAAAGATATAAAAAACATTCAATGATGTCGCATTTTCGGTTATAGGATTTTGACCAAAACCTACATTTGTGATGCAGAAGTGGTAACTCCAAAGAAAATCAAGGTTGTGCTTCCTGCTATTTTCCATTTTTCAAATGTTTTGTCCAGACAAACACACACACAGCAGTAAAGAGATAGCAAATATTTTAATTAAATTAATCCATAGCAATATTGTTTAATAATTAGAAAAGGCTCTAAGATTTCCTTATTTCTGAGGAATTGCCGAGATTAATTATTCAACGTGATTTACTTGTAATTTTAACAAAACGTAAATACTTTTTTTTTTCTAACTTAGATAACGAAATATGTTTTAGTAATCATTATAAAATTGTTTAATGATTTCATTTCATCCATTTTTTTCCAATTAATTACGAAATATAAATGTTTTAAATTACTTTTTAAAAATTTAATTGTACTTGTAACATCTGCCCTAATAAATAATAACAAGAATAATAGTAAACGCAACAACAACAATGCTTATTGATTTCCAACCTTAAACGGAAAGTTCCATTCCGTTTATATTACCCAATAGAATGGTTATTTTTGTATACCTAGGTAATTTAGATTTTCGAAATATGACCGGAAATATATGGTTCAAGTGTGTTCCCTGACTACGAAAAAGTGTTTCTTAATAAGTGAATGGTATAAACAGAAAATATTTACAACAAACAAAAACTGGCAGAAAGCTCCAAACCGGTCTTGAAGAAAACGCCATTCGCCACAATTAATGATTCAATGTTTTGTTTGTCTCTGTATGTCTGTGATCACTTTTCCTGAAATGATCGAGATCTTATCATATTGGATTGTAGAGTAAAATCCAGTTTTTGTTTTGTTTAATAAACAATATAGGTAGACCAAAAAAAAACCTCTTCTACAATATTAAAAAAAGAAAACGTCATATAATGTATTATTAGGATGTTTCCATGGAAACACTTCCTAATTCTTTATTCCTAGTTCTTTATTGCGAATGAAGAACTACATTTTAGCATATCGCTAAAATTCTCCATCTAAATGTTACAACTGAAAAATTATTGAATATTTAATAGAATGTTGGAATATTTAACCAAATAATATGTGTTTTTTGTTTTTTTTAATGTAATAGACAAAATATTTCACATACGAAGAATCACGAAACTTAAACTTGATGTATCTAAATAGATAATCAGTATGGGAATCCAACAATACGGGACGTTTCGAATAAAATTCATAATCAACAAATGCGATTCTTCAACAAATGTTGATTGTAATAACTTTTCAATTATTCTTTATTTACTTCAAAAATAGTTGCCAAACTAACAGTTGGTCGTTTTAAACCTGGTAAATAATCTAACCACGTATTATTACAGAACTATTACCACCTTGATTTCATACATTTTTCCGGGTAATATTACATTGTTTTTAAAAATCTTTAGTCTGGGAAAGTTGCAACCTTGGAAAATTGTCTTTTCTCAATAATGTACGTTTATTATGTTCAGGTCACTAAACTTTTAGAGTGAAAATTCCAGGATTATAGATAATTTGTCAGTAAGAATTTCTGATATTCGCAGTGAGAAAAATTGGTGTGTGGGGCCATTTCCCAATCATCATATTCCTCAATATTTTTATGGAGTTTTGAAATAAAAAATCAATAGGATTTTTCAAATTTTATATTCCTTTTGAGAATTGGTACCGAAATTTTTTTTGTTTTTTGTTTTTGGACTGGAAAACCCATCAAACCAAGAAGTTGCCTTCTTTGAAAGGTTTTTTTCGTGTTTTCCATGGAAAAAGTGCTTCGTTGATTATTCTTTAAACTTGTCTACAAGAAACTGTATATGTTAATTATCTTGTTAGCAAACATTCCAAATTAAAAGAAAGTTTTTCAGCCGGAAAAAGTGTTTCACACTAGAACAATTTTCTCAACAAAATTATTTCTTTTCATTCCAGTTACGTCACAGTTTTAGATTTAACTTTCCTTTTTTTTTTCTTTTTAAATTTTTGTATTTTTTTTTTTTTTTCTTACAGTTCTCGCAAAAGGAGACCCAGTTCTAGCCAAGATGATGCTAAAGAAGATTTGATGGATGAATGTACAGCAGCCCTGGTATTGATGCATCTGTCGTGTAGCCCACATTCACCGTCTGGTAAGTATCTCTTAAGTATTTTCCTTTATCTCGCTCTCCCCCCCCCCCGCCGATTTTTTTTAAATATAAAATGTAATAGAGGTAAGCATATTTAAAAGAGTCCAAACCTTATCATATCATTACGATCTTATGGCAATGTTTTTTCTTATTTATGACAAACTGCAAACGTATTTCTTAGTTTTCTTTAATCAAAAATGGAAATAACTTTTATCTTTGAAAATAGCGAAATAGTTTTTCATTTACCTAATTCTAAACGTAAAAATTATGTCCTCATTTTTCTTTAATTTTGGTGAATGTAGACTTAGTTTTGTTTAATATTAATATAATTCCGTAGCAAATTGGGTTGGAATTAGTCTCAAGAACAGAGAAGTTTTTTTCTTTAAAATAATTTTTGCTTTTGTTTTACTAAAAAACTAAAAATCGCTGATAGTTTAAAATTCCTATTAAGTTTGGGTTTCACTAAAAGTTCCGGATGCGAACTATTCTGTCAAAAATGGTTTACCAGCAGAATCATTTATTTATTTATTTTTAATTTTTTTGCTTCTTCTCAGAACCATTGCATTTATGCACTTTGTTTTTCGAAATTGAGAAATACATGTTTTGTATATGTGCGCTTTTTTGTGTGTAGGTATGTGTTCATACATATGAATGTTAATTACATAATTCGGAAACAAAAGAAGTAAACGCCAGAAATCACCATGGGACCCCGCTCCCCCACAGATAATGTGTCGGTCAGTATTCCTTAACCACTCCAAGAATTGGATTTTTCGTTTTTTATTTTATTTTCGATTAAACAACGCACTTTCTTTGAACATTGATTATATACTATATATATTTGGAGAACTATCCAACTTTTATAGACATTTATCTGGAGAAAATTAAGTTTTACAAAAAAATAGGTTAATTCTGATGGAAATACTATTTCACACCAGATTTTTTTTTTTTTTAAATTGTGATTGTGAATTTCAAGATTACTTATCCCCCCCCCCAAGGTCACCCCATACTAGCTAGAAATAGAACGGGTTTTTTGCAGGTGTAAACTATTCTGCCAGAAATTTCCTCATAAACTAATACTGTTGTAATTTTTTATTACTACATTACTTTCTTGTATGACATTCTTTCTAATAATGCAATTACTTTTATTAATTGCAATTACCCTTACCTCTTCTTTATAAATCTGTAATTGTTCTTTGTCAATTAGGAATATTTCATTCTATTGCTGTTTATTTGTATATTATTACGAAAATAATATTCGATGAATTATGACTATAAAATATGTTTATAAATTTTGCAGTATTTTACTTAAAAAAGCAGCACTATGTGTTTTTATTAAAATTGTTATATTAAGTGCATTTATAAAAACGTATTAATTTAATTCATTTTAGGGGCTTTCCTATAAAATGCCATTTCAGGGTAGTTTTCCATTAAAATGAAAAATTAGCTTTCATATTGGTTTTCCCAATTATAGATTTTTAAATTCTTAAAGGAGGTAGAACACTGCGAACTGTCAGATCTATTGTGCTCCTCCCGGATCCTTCTCTTTGCACTACCGGCCTAGTTACGGGCAACATTGGCTATCTTGTAAGGGTTCCAGAAAGTGAAAATCTAAGGGCAGCACTGCTGTACCTGAATCATAGTTGTCCCAGCGCTCTGCCACTTCCCTAAAAGAATACATTTAACTGCCTGCTATCATTGTCTACGTTTATGTATTTGCATTAATCATTTCCTTTTCTTACAATACTAATAAGGATCTTCATCATAAAAACGGTTTTGGACAATCTGCATCTAATCAGAATTCTCATTTACTAAATGTATATACAAAATGCCTAACACTTTTATTTTTTAAGTTTTTTCTTTTTTTCTTCTGAGGCAGTTGATTTTAGAAAGGTTCTAGGAATTGGTTTAATGATGTTAGACTTTTTTCCGTACAGTGGTATAATTTCGGTAAATTTTACATTCATTCCTCCATGTAATAATATTAAGTGTACATATATGTTGAATATGTTGTACAAACCAAGTCTGATGAAGATTTGTTGAACCAAAACTGATATAATCGATGTTATAATCGATTGAATGTTTCATATTTAAAAAAAGAAAATCTGATGTAAGACGATCACATGATTTTTCTCTTACTAACATATGCTTATTAGTTCGTATTGATAAAAGTACAATATTAATATTTTTAAATATTATTAAATATTTCTTTGCCTCTAATATTATATAGTAGGTGGCGTCCTACATTAACGTCGCACTTATTGGGGGAAGCGTGGCCTAACAGCTCCCTCTAAGTCAATGTTTTTGGAAAAATGTTCCAAACAAAATAGATAAATAGATAAATAACACAAAAGTGATACATATAGTTAGTATATTCCAAGTTTAAAGAAATCTATTGGTATCTTAACCTGAAAATGTCAGAAAATTGAAAAGAAAAAAAAAAACGTTCAATAAATTCAGTAAAAAAAGAAAATAACGCACTTCCGGTCATTCGATTTTCTTCAAAATTACTTTTTAAAACAATTAATTTTTATTAATATTACATACATATATTTCAATCATATTATATACCACTTATTAGCTGCCAGTTTTAGTTTAAACTTGACAAATTTTTCGACCAAAACCTTACTTTTTCGGATCTTCATGGTAGTACTTCAAACGTAATATCAAGTTTGAACATACGATTTTTTTTCTTTTTGTGGGTTATACTAACTGTGTTTGTGAAAAAAACAAACATCTTTTTCGGACTCAGTAGGCTCAGACATATATTTCCGAAAATTTCGAAAATTTAACACTATTCCAATAATTTCTCTTTTGCAGCAGCCTGAGCAAGAAAAAAGAATTAAAATTGCAATTTGAGAACAAAAAAAAAAAAAATACAATTACGTATGACTCACGTTAAAATAAATAAGTTATGACGGAAGTAATTTTCTAATTGTATGAACTAAGGAAAGTTAAGAAAAAAAAAATAAAATAAAATAATAAATTTATGAGTCATTCCTTTTATGCTTTATATTTATAAAAGCAAAATCTTGATATAGTCAGCAACGTCCGTCCATATATAGTGTGTTCTTTTATTTCTTTGTTTTACTATTTTATTTATATGGCATAGAAAAACCAAGATGGTGGAAGTATTCCAAACAGCTGTTTTAATATATTTGTGTTTTATTTGCTTTATATATATTTTTAAGATTGTCTTATCCAGTAAGGAAAAAATATCTATCAACTTTATTAGGTATGAACCTTGAATTTATAACATATTAATGATTAATTCTTATAAATTAAAATAAAATTTTCTAGGTTAATTTAATAAAAAAAAAAAGAAAAAAAAAGTTATATAGATAGTTAAGAAATTATATACATTAAAAATAGTATAAGGTTTTTTTTTTTTTTTAAATACGAGCTATGTCCTTGTAGAAATTTAAAGGGTTTTCATGGAGCTATTAGGTATATTACTTTGTTCATTTTTGTGCGCACATTGACTTCATAGATAATATGAATTAACAGTCATTATTTTTATTATTGAACTATTTGCTTCTCAATGGTTTGTTTGTTGTTTGTACGTACACGTATGTATGTATATATATCCACTCCACTCTGTAAGGACCTCAAGGTTATACTATAACCTTGCTGAGGTAATAATGTTTTGTTTGTTTTTTAATAACCTTTGCTTCCTCACTAGTGAGTCTATTATGTTTATCAACTTTTTTAGCTTAAGTGTAACCATATTCTTTTCTTTTTTATTTATTTATTTTTATTTTTTTGCGCACACACACACACACACAGACAAGACTAACCTCGACTTTGTTCATTAGCAAATGCACTTAATTAAGTATTTTAAAGCTCCATTTCAGGGACAAAAGTCTTCATGAGTTGTTCTTTCAAGGATTATTCAGCTGTATTGTGACTTAAAATAGAATGTGTATAGAATCTCCAAAGTGCTATATCGATTTCAATCGATAGAATGTAATGTTATTTTATCATAGATTTCCTTTAGAACACCGTTAAAAAGCTCTTTCTCAGGGAAATATTTCAAAATAAAGTTATAGACCTATTTAGCGTATTAAAAAAAAAAACAGTTTAAATTTCAACCTCTGACAAGCCCTGACAAAGTTATCTAATAAAAATAATAAGAGAAAGTAATAGGTTTATGTCACTACAACGAACATTTCTTATTTAAAGAATATCCTTGGACAAGTTTTTACTTTCTCTTACTCCTAGTAAGCGGAAGTATTGTAACCGTGTCAAATTTTCGATATCGAGTTTTCACCGGAAATATCCGTCTTGAGGTCCCCTGAGTCCAAAAAAGTGGTTTTTGTAGTATGTATGTGAACAGCTTAGCTCAAAAACGAAAAATCGTAAAAAGTTCAAACTTGATATTTCGTTTAGGTATCACCATGGAATCTGACGGTTTGTTATCTGTCAAAATTCCACAACCGGAAGTACCACATTACTAGTTGGTTTTTTTACTTTTTTGCGATTTTCTCAAAAATGGCTCCGAAGATTTTCTTTAAACTTGGTACATCAACTACACATACAAAGAGCTACAACTTTTATTTGAAACATTTCTCTGGGGAAAATTCATTTAAGGGCACTTTTGGGGGAGGGGTGGGGTTAGGTTTTTATCTAAAGTGCTATTTCAGTTTATTGGACAATTCGCTCATCTAAATAATGTTAATTAGAATTAAATATATTGTTGAAATTCCAAGTTTGAAATAAATCGCATAACCGGAAGTGCGTTTACTTTAACACTTTACTAAATGGTTTTTTCACTTTTTCGCGATTTTCTCAAAAATGGCTCCGATGATTTTCTTGAAACTTTTAATAAACTAAGCATACAAAGATCTACAACTTTTATTTAAAACATTTCTCTGGGAAAATTCATTTAAGGGCACTTTTAGTGGAGGGGTGGAGTTATGTTTTTCTCAAAGTGCTATCATAGTTGATTATACAATTCTATCATCCAATGAAAATTAATTAGAAATAAATAGATGGCAAAATTCCGAAGTTTCAAGGAAATTAGTAAACCGGAAGTGTGCTTTTACTGAACAGTTTTTTTTTTAGTTTTTCAACAAATTTCATTAAATTTGGTACACAAACTATAAAATTTGTCAATTATAATTTTGAGAACTGGAGTAAGAGAAAGTTGTGTGAGTGTTTCACACCAGAATTTTTTTTCTAGAAAGAATGTCCAATAAATGGAAAAACCTTTTCACCAAAATCGCTATTCTGAGTGTTGATGGATTTTGACCATAACTTTCGTGCTGATTACAGTTGTGACACGTCAACGGAATAAATCAAATATGAACTTCTGTTGATCTTTTTGTTTTTAGAAATATTTTGTGCTCTCTCTTTCACTCTCTCTCTCTCTCTTACACACACACACACACACACACACACACACATACACACACGCACACATACACACACACACACACACACACACATTATATAAAACACATGAACAGACCGACCATTCTATAAAATTAAAAATATTTTTTCATACTACGCTGTGGTTAAACATATATTTCCGATGATAACTCACTTTCGAAAATTTGACATGATCACAATACCTACTTCCTTCCTCCTCTTAGTAATGAATAGTAAGAGATAGGTAGAAAAATTGTTTAAAGAAAGTCATTTAATGAGCTACTTTCGAAAATTTGCGAATAACCTAAAAAAAAAAAAAAAATAACGACAGTGTGACAAAGTGTTACTGTGACGGAATTTAAGTTTCCCTCTTTCTGCGAATTCTATTTGTTAGTTAGTTTAAAGCATTCACATCGCCCAAACAGATTTGCGAAAATATGACACGATCCTAGTACTTAATCCTGCAACAATAAGAGAATCAAGATATAATGTGTATTTGAATATATAGATAGATAAAACTATAAATTAAAACTTGTCTAAAATCTAAAAGACCTTGGAATGAGAAGTCAAGCCTAGTATCATGTAACAGTAGTAATTATTAGTCCACACCTAGGCCGCCATAGTGTTGAATTCCAAACTATATTAATATAAAATTGTCAAGTGCCTCACTCTTAATGTAGTATAAATCTTCCCATCTAGCCCCCTTTATTCCTTACGCATTGATAGAAATTCAAATTTTGGGATGGTGGTATGGTAAAGAAGATCGAGAATAAATTATCCATGGAACAGTCTTTATTAAAGGAAATAACCAAACTGTCTTGGTGATATTTTTCAAGGGGAAATTTGATAAATGAGCTTTTCTATTTGAATGGCCTTGTCACATCAATGGATAACTTTATTACACTTTTCTATACTTTTTATTTATTTATTTATTATTTTCCCTTGCTGCTTTAAGAGGAAGTATCGCGATTGTGTGAGATATTCAAAATTCAAAGTTTTCAGCGGAAATACTGAGTTTGGAAAAAAGTTTTCTTTTTTGCGAGTTCTTTCACGAGTTTCTCAAAATGTTTCAAATGATTTTCTTCAATTTTATTTTTTTTTCTACTACAATTATATTGAAACACTTTTACTGGACAATTGATTTTTAGAGAGTTCCGGTCTGGGGAAATACAGCTGTATGGTGTTTCCTTTAAAGTGCCACTTCAGTTCAACGTAGTATTTTACCAATTAAGGAATACTGAAAGTATTGCAAGAATTCCAAATTTGAAGAAAATCGGCTAACCTAAAGTGCCACTTTACAGAATTGGTTTCTCGGTGTTTTGGAAATTTGCTTGAACAGGCTTCCATTAATTTTCATTAAAATTGCAATGCATACTTATCAATTTCATTTGAAACATTATTACTTTCTCTTACTCCTAGTGAGAGGAAGTATTGTAAACGTGTCAAATTTTCGATATCGAATTTTCACCGGAATATCCGTTTTGAGGTCCCCTGAGTCCAAAAAAGTGGTTTTTTGCAAAGAGTCTGTGTGTGTGTGTATGTGAGAGAGAGAGAGTGTATGTGTGTGAATGTACGTATGTATGTGAACACCATAGCTCAAAAACGAAAAACCATAGAAAGTTGAAACTTGATATTCCGTTTAGATATCACCATGGGATCTGACAGTATGTTATCTTTCAAAATTCCTCAACCGGAAGTACCACTTTACTAGTTGGGTTTTTTACTTTTTTGCGATTTTCTCAAAAATGGCTCCGACGATTTTCTTCAAACTTGTCACATAAACTACACATACAAAGAGCTACAACTTTTATTTGAAACATTTCTCTGGGAAAATTCATTTAAGGGCACTTTTGGGGGAGGGATTGGGTTAGGTTTTCATCTAAAGTGCTATTTCAGTAGTTTAGGCAATTCTGTCATCTAAATAAAGTTAATTAGAATTAAATATGTTGTTCAAATTCCGAAATTGAAAAAATCGTATGATCGGAAGTGCGTTTGCTTTACCACTTTACTAAATAATTTTTTCACTTTATTGCGATTTTCTCAAAAATTGCTCCGACGTTTTTCTTGAAACTTCCTATATAAACTACACATACGAAGGTCTACCACTTTTATTTAAAACATTTCTCTGAAAAAATTTATTTAATGGCACTTTTAGGGGAGGGGAAAGGTTATGTTTTTCTCTAAAGTGCTATCATAGTTGATCATACAATTCTGTCATCCAAACAATTTGAAGTAAATAGATAGCCAAAATTCCGTGTTTCAAGAAAATAGTAAACCGGAAGTGCGCGTTTACTGAACAATTTTTTTCAGTTTTCGACGAATTTCATTAAATTTGGTGCACAAACTATAAAGTTTGTTAATTATAATTTTGAGAACTGGAGTAAGAGAAAGTTGTGTGAGTGTTCACACCCAATTTTTTTTTTTTAATTGTTCGAGGAGTTACTGAGGTTTGTGTGAGATACGCTTACATTTAGACTACCTTCCAAGTATCGCTGGGATGGTGATACAAAGAGCGCAGCCGTACATGTTACATTCAATTAATCACAATCCCCTCCAGCTTATTGATAATGTAATGTTAGCCCAAACTAATTGTTTAGTAAACATTAATAATTTATTTGTAATAATTACAGTGCGAGAAAGTCGTGTGAATATTTCACACCAGAATTTTTGTTTTATTTCTCATAAAAGAATCGCCCTTCTTCTTCTTCCTGCGTGAAACTAAGTGGAGCCCAGTAAGTGGAGGAAAACGACAGGAAGTAGAAGTTAACTCGCTGTAAGTTGTTTCGGAAAAACGGACATGTGATTGCCAACGTCAAATTTTCTTATTCCAACGTCATTTTCTATGTCCTCACAATGTCCGTCAGTTTTCTCAATCCTCACGGCCTAGATTGTTAAACGGGAGTTCTTTATTTATTTCATAATAACACTAACACTGAAGTATTTCGACAGATTATTGTAAGAACAAATTGATTAAACAATAAAATGTCAACACCAGCTGGTTACAGCTCAAGTTTGACTTTAATAGTTAAAAACATACCAATTACGGAAACTTAAATTGATATTAAAGAAACCACCTGTGTGTCTGTCTGATAAATGCCATGCATATACATACATACACACACTTCTTTGTGGACGTAAAATTCTGATGAAGGTCAAACTGTTATATTTCAACGCTATCTGGCGAGACCTGTACACTCTCCCTGGCCCTGATATTAACCGATATAGTAGTTTAGTTTAGCCTACCTTCCATTTTGATTTATATAACATTTTATCTATTAATTGTTTCTTCATTCTTTAGTTAATACGTTTATATTTTTACTTCCGCTTGCTTGCTGCCAGAGGAATTCTCACATTCATGTCAGATTTTTTAAGAGAAATTCTCGCTGACAAATACATAACGGCGAAAAACATGTTTTTACAGAAATGGCCTGCATATAGATCAAAATCTGGATCTCTGAAAATGGAGTGCCAATTTATATATTTTTTTTATACTTTCTCTTACGTTCCTTCCTGATTAGAAGTTGCCGATCGTGTAAAGTTTACAAAATTGAGTTTTCACCAGAATTATTTGTTTTGAGGACCTATGAATACGAAAAAAGTTTTTAGCGAAAGGTCCGTATGTGTGCGTTAAAAAACACCTCAAAAATGTAAAATCGTATGTAGCACGAACTTGGTCTTCCTTTTTGATTCTGGCACCGCATCTGAAACTAATGGATGCGGAGTTTCCATCAAAATCCATCAACCGGAAGTGTGACTTTACTGAACTTTCTCCTTTTTTTATTTTTCAGTTTTTCGTGATTTTCTCAAAAACGGCTCCTACGATTTTCTTTTTGTTTACTATCTACATACATAAATATCACTTTTTATTTGCAACGTTTTCCTGGGTAAGTTGATTTTTTTTGAGGGTTTTTGGGAAAACAGTGGCGTTAAGCTTCCCTCGAAAATAGTTCTTCAGTACATTGCATGGTTGTACTGCTTATATAATGTATTAATATGCATTAGAATCATGGGTAAATTTCATATTTGAAAAAAATCTGTGACAACCGCAAATGAGATTTTATAGAATAGGAGAAGTCACTGTAGGATCTAAGATACGGCATGTGCCTGTATTTTGTATTCCGTTAAAACACGAAAATTAAAATGTTACGGGCACATGATGCCCATGAATGGTAGAGATGTCACCAAAAAAAAAATTGGTTAACTTCATCTCTAATGAAAGCAGCAAGAAAGAAAAAAAGGTCTAGCAAAATTTGGAGGAATGGCCGCTAGAGCCCTTCGAGAAGGGAATGGGAAGATAGGGAATCGTGTTTGGGCCTTAGGGACAGGATTACTTAGGAAACATATGTACATATATGTTTTTAATATAATTACTTCATGCATAAATTTTAGATATTTTTATATAATGATATTTTCAAATACCAATAAAGTGTAATCTGTAAACAGAAGTGAAATGTGGCTACAGTTGTTCAGACAGGTTCTTTTTTTTTTTTTTACGATAAACAGAGATTAATCTCATTAAGAAATTTTGAAAACTATTCAATAGAATTAGAAGGTGAAACTTGTACATCACAATTTAATGCTCCGACTTTAAGGATATTCAGATTGATCAGTTTTGACATTAGTACTGTTGGGGTGGGTAATTTTCTGAAGTAATTCTGAATAGTCCTTTCTAAAGTAATTTTTCAAAGGTTGGAATATAAAATTTCAAAATAGAAACCTCTTTTCTGTTAAGATGGTGCCATCTGAAAAATTACTAGATAATATTTATCTCTTAATAAATTTTTTTATTACACATAAAAGTAGTAATAAAATTTAAAATGTTAGGAGTGCCATCAAAAATATCACGACTTTTGATATAACCAAATTTGTAATTTATGGTTGTTCTGAATATTGTATTTGTTTAATTATCGTTGTGGTACATAATTACAATTTTCTATATTTGAAAATGTTTAAAAAAAAAATCATTAGTCATTTAGTAATTTTAAAATGATATAAAAGAGCTCGTATTTTTATTTTCTCTCACTCCCCTAGTAAGAGGAAGTGTTGTAATCGTGTCAAATTTTCGAGATGGAGTTTTCACCGGAAATATCCGTTTTGAGGTCCCCTGAGTCCAAAAAAAGTGGTTTTTAGCAGATGGTCTGTGTGTGTGTGTGGACAGCATGGCTTCAAAACGAAAAACCGTAGAAAGTTGAAACTTGATATTTCGTTTAGGTATCACCATAGGATCTGATAGTGCGTTATCTGTCAAAATTCCTCAACCGGAAGTACCACTTTACTAGTAGTTTTTTTTTTACATGTTTGCGATTTTCTCAAAAATGGCTCCAACGATTTTCTTGTTTAAATTTGATACGATCGCAGTTCATCATCTTAGAGTATTAAGAGAAAATATTAGCAAGGACTTACTGTATTGAAATTATTATTATCGAAATGGGTATCCGAAGGCGCTGGTTAAGCCTTACATCGTCTCTCTTAACCCTCTAAAAAAAAAAAAAAATCGCTCCAAAATAAGCCTTCTCCAACAATCTACCGGTCTGACTACAATATCTTAAGATATCTAATCTCCAACACCCACAAGCACTCCATAGAGAGAATTGTCCGGCCAAATACGTATGCAGAACTTTGTATAAGTGAAACGGGGAAACTGGCCAAGATAAAGAGACTTCATCATTTCCTGACTTCCTCGACAGAATTCTGACATAAAAGACTAAAACGTCCTGACTATTTTGTGTAATTGATTGGCCAACAAGAGAGTACTGATCCAATAGATACACTTACCAACAGTTTTCAATTCTCAGTTGAGAAGATACTTTATTCAACTCCCCATATCTTTTATAAATCTCTTCTGTTTAGTTTCCTATTCCTCCATTATTTGACTTCCCTGTTTTGCAAACTTGCCTGCTAGCTCGGGACCCCAACACGGTAGTGAGGATCCCGTCTTAGCCAACTCATCTTTCGTTGCCTTCTATACCCGCACCTGTCCGGGTACCCAGAATAGCACCACTCTGTTCCTCTGAGCGATGCCTATTTGTGAAATAATACTCTCATGTAAATAAAGACATAACAGTTAAGAGGAGATTGATTCCCCATTGTTGAGTCCAAACCAAAGTGTAATGTTTTAATATATAATTTTTTTTTTAGCTTCTGCTGTTACTGCTTTCTCGAGCGTCGATTTCAAAGAGTTGTATTTAGAATTTGGTAGAAATGAAAAGAAAAACTATTATTGAAAATGTAACTTCTAGTTATTTTACATAATGGTTTTTTGTTTTTTAATAGGCGATATCTCCCCCATGACATTATAAATAAATCATCTATGCAACCTGTTATCAACAAGTTTACAACTATTAGCAAGGCAACGGCAATTATTGCAATTATTATATAATAATAAATTTGCTCCAATCTTGGAATTTTTGCTGAAATACTTAGTTGACCTTCATATTAATGATGGAGGAATATATTCGTTTGTTATTAGAGCGTAAGGCATATATTTGAATGTAATGGCAGCGCCTCTATTAGCCTTCATGCAAACCTTGATAACTACAGTTTTAATTTAAGTCTGAACACGCGGAACTCCCCAAAACAACAATTTTCCTGGAAATTTTAGCCGTTTTGTAAGAAAACCCCCAAAATACTCGGAAAACTATTTCTGTAAAGACAAATCAATGTTCTTCAAAATTGCGAGTCCTAGAAAAGCATTTTATGTCTCTTAATATTATAAATAAATGGCAGAATCATTTATACTACCATTTTTACTAAAGTAGTTGCATTTCCGGTTACCAGATTTAGTCCGAACCTTTGGGTCGGATTCTAAGGCGGTCTCCACGGAATATCAAGTTTGTGCTTCCAGTGAGTTTTTGTTGTTGTTCATATATTATTATTATCATTCTGCGGAGAGCGACCATATCCTGCGCTATCCAAAGCCTTATTGGGCCCATATAGCTACCCCAAAGAAAAATATCAACAAACCGGATCTAGAACAAACATCCAGACGAGTCTAAGCTATCTAATATTCACCGCAGTCTGAACAAATCGGTTAAAGGGAAATAGCCTAAGCTCTTCCATAGTCATCCTTGTTCCGACCAAAGTTCCTTAACTTAATATCTGTCAAAAGATTGATGGGTCTGGGGCGTGAGCTTCATTATGTAGAAGTGTCTCCTTAAAGCACAATGCCCAGTAAGGGATCAAACCTGATGCCTGAGAGAGAAATCACAGTGAAAAACACAGCAATATCTCACTAATAGCTCTGTCCGGAACCCCTAGTGAGATCTTAGACTGCCGACAGCCCACTATGCTTATACAAAGGGATGAATGCTATGAACTATCCATGACTGGAAGCTTGACAGACACGTGCCTAAAGACATACCAACAACTCAGGAACAATGAAATGGAGAGAGGCGGCTAATTTTGCACATCTATTAGCCACTTCCTCATTCCCAAAAATATGTGGTTCATTAAGATTATGCGTTTAAAAAATCCAGAAAAATCTGTGGCAAAAAAATACTAACTCAGGAACTAAACGTTTGTTATTTATAATGGTATGAATGTATGGTACATTCAGTAAATCAGAAAAAGGTCATTATAATGTAATCTGAATTATAATAATTGTTTTATTTAAAAACAAGAAAGAGAAAGTTATCTTTTGATTTGTTTTGAGGTATTGTGTGTAATGGATTGTATTACTGTAATGGATCACTATTTATACCGAAGAGGGTATACTAGTCGTTCAACAGACTTAGAGCACTTTAATTGCCTTTTAATGACCGGCTATTAATGTTACAATATGACATTTTGATCGGATTGTAGTAGTAAGAGTTGGTATAGTTGGTTAGTCAAGTTGGTTGGAGAGGTTATCTCCAGATGAGGAGGTTATCACTGATGAGGAGGTGTTCCTTTCTCCCATTTCCATCATACGTTTTATCTTGATTGTTTATTGCAACAATATTTTTATTTTTATTATTTATTACCTACTTAAGTTTAACAGTAATAATAGCTTGTTATCAGTTTACAATTATAACTTACTCTCTGCCCACATCATCACATCGGCGACACTAGTTGCGTAATGTTGAAATTAAAATTGAGTAGAGTATAGTGTTTACTTTTTATAATCGTCCAGATAATTTTTTCTTTTTTCTCGAATTATTGGGATTGAATCAAAGACAATTGGACAATAGTTGTTAACCGCATCCTGTACTCAATCACAATACCTTCCAGTTTTCATCTTTAACCACAATAAACCTTTGTGCTAAAACACAAAGTAACCATATGCTGGCTCAAAATTTTCATGTATCAAATGGAACAAACTTGTAATTATAACTTTTTCTCATCGCAGGAAGTGGAAGTGTTGTGGTGCAATCGTGTCAGATTTTCACCGGAAATATATGTTTTGTGGGTCCCCCTCTCCCCTCAAAGATCCCATTCTGTTACATTTTGTTTGACTGTCACCAGAAGATCGCGACTGATTCTCAGAATCTTTCATCCCCGGAAGTAACACTTTACTGAATACATTGTTTAATTCCATTTTTTTTTTATTGTTGCAGCAACTATTTTCTTTAAACTTTCATTGCATTCTGTATTATAGCTCTAGTATTTTTATTTGAAACATTTTGATTTTGACACACTGAGAGTGTGGGAGTGTGTCAAGTGAATTTGCTCTATACAGTCTGTGTTGTCACACTGTCTGAAAAACGCATCCTGAAGATGGGCGAACGCCCGAAACCGGTCGATGACCACAAAATAAAGCAGGCTACAACGGAAAATGTCTCTGATACTTTCCAGCTCTGCAGAACCAACTACCACAACAACATTTCCATTTTTTTTGGAAACTTGATTTTAGAAGGACTTCGGGGAGGGAAGCTATCCCTCTAGAGTGTCACTTCACTGTCATTCCAATTTTAATACGGCGCTATTGTCTATGCACAGAATTAATGAGAATTTAGCCGGAATTGCACATTTTCTGAACGGTTTTTCTTTTTTTCGCGATTTTCTCAAAAATATCACCAAGTGGGTTTCTTTAAATTACTGTACTAACTGTATATGTAATAACTAATACTTTTACTGGAATCTCAAGAGAATCAATTTTATGAAGAAACTTAAAAAGTTGTGTGAGTGTTTCACGCTAGATTGTTTTTTTTTTTATATATATAAATTATACTAGATATTCAAAATTTCTAGTGTGCTGTCCGATTTAAACTTTGTTTTTCTTTTATCCTATGTCGGATGTTGTTACCTGCTTATCCGCACCTAGGCTACATGTAGAACAATACTTATTCTATCACCAGCTTCCTACATTACACTCCAAATGGGCGGGCCTCCCACTTCCACTTTACAGAGTGGAAAGTGAAATTTGAGATTGCCTAAAACAACAACGGATATATTAGATAAAGTACAAAATCAAGCATTTTGAATTGTTACCTGAGCTGCCAAATCTATGCCCATATTGGCCAATGTAAGTGCAGACGAACACGTATCCACTTAATGCTAGAAGAAAGTAAGCAAGCTCAGTAATTCAGTACGAAAAGATTAACAGATTGCGATTTCCATATTGGGAAATAAAAAAAATTACCACAAGCCGATTTGTCTCGCAAAAATCTTTCAATGCGGTTGTGAAGGGAACTGAAGTGTGGTGAATGCTATCTGAACGCACCCAATATTACAAACTTTTCTTATATGATAGCACACGATTTAAACTGAAAAGCGAACAAAATTTGCATCACCGAGACATGAACAGTTTTTTGAAAACTAATTTTCTGCTACTCAAAAAGTGGAAAATTATAAATTTCCCATCTTTAGGCATATATAAGATTTCTTATTCAAATCCAATTTTATGTAATATTTCTGTGGATCTTTTTTTTTTTTTTTCTTGTAGTTGGGGAACATAATTTTATTAGTTCATAAAATTTAATACTCATAATTAGTTTTTTAACGGCTTGAAAAGTTGTGGTCTTTGTGGCGAAAAGTTAGGAAAACCCTGGATGTAAATAATTACGTATTATATAAGTACATATAAGAGGAACGTTCCTATTACAAGACGTAAATTCAATTTATTTTATATTTTCCAAGTTAAAACAAAAAAAATAACAAAAATCATAAACTATATATAAAAAACTTCCTGTTTATTTTGCTCGGGTCACAGTTTGTGCATGTGTTCCCCTCTTATTCAGTGGTGGGGCAACAATAACAGCTCGCAGTATATAAAAGGAAGTAAAGAGGAAGCTGTGAGACCGTGCCATGGCTTCGTTCCAGTCCATTATTAATATTAATTACTATTTTTTATTAACATGTATTTACAATGCATGTGCATGTTTGAAATTATTAAGTTCCGTGTTCGTTTAGTCGTTATATATATCTGTCGAACATTTTTTTTTTTGTTATTGCATTTTTAAAGTAATCATGGAAAAGTTCGATATTGTATTGGATTGATCGGGAAACTTGGTTTTTATTTCTTTAGGGGTTGTTGACATATCTGTTCTCACCAAAGTGGGGGTAAATCGTCTGTATAAACGGGAATAGTATAAAAATTACAAACTAAACCAATCTTTTGATGAATTTTACAATAGATAAAACATTTCCGAATGTTTTTCTTTCCATTTATTTTATTGGCAGCTGTTAGTAGTTATCGATCTGAGTAATTGTTATGCCATGTTTCATTAATAATTAGTACAGAGAGAGACCACACTCTTTCCTTTAGAAGCACGTTTTTTCCACCCTTCCTTTTTAATTTCTTTAGCTCTTTTAAATGTTTAGTTCCCTTGTAAGTAACATATTGCTAAGGGTGGGTGCAAACAGAGGTCATTATAAAGTCAATGGTCAGTTTTAAATATAAATAACTTTCAAACAGTTGATTGAAATCGAAGTATCAAGGGTGTCCTATTAAGTTTTATCCTTTGAAAGAAAGAGAATTGAATTTTATATATATATATATATAAATTTTAATTGTTTTATATATTTCCATTTATTTTTATAATTGTATTATATATACATATATATATATATTCAAACGTCTTTAGAATATTATATAATCAAGACTGTCGTGAATGATGATGGTGAAATGGTGTAATTGAGAACACAAGAACTGACTACTTGCACTTAAACCTAATATACTTGCACTTAGCGATATACTTAGAAAGTAGAAGAGAGTGTATAGAGTAGAGAGTGACCGAAGAGCTAAGAAAAGTGAATGGAATAATGGTTGTTGGTGATGTAGAATGTTTGTAGCATTGGTTGATGTGAGTCGTTTGTGAGAGTGATATAATGGTTAGAACTCAATGTTTGTTCGATTGGTGATATTGTGAGTGACATCTTCAAAAGTGTTTTATGGTAACTAACTCGTACTATTTAGTTTGGTGACTCCTTTAATTCCTCAGGTTATGTTCGATATCTCTTTCAGCTAGAGGACAGCTTCTTGGTGAGAGATTGACTATAGTAGTAGTTGAAGCCCACTCACCAGTACACTATGTTGTGGGCGTGACGTGACGGTGAAAGGCGTAGTCGATGTGCGCTTGGAGCGCGATTACTGATGGAACTATTGAATCTAGCTTTTATGTGGCGAATTTACTGCACCAAAATAATTTTGAAGCATCATTTGATTACCATTCAACTGATCGAATCAAGCACCACAATGACAGTATAGTAACACTTTTAGGTATCTCGAAGGCTGGTGAGGGGCTTTTTGTCATCAAGCCTATACAGGGCATCATTCGTGTACAATTTTAAAAATCTGCATTACATTGAAATTCTGTTTCTTCAATGAAGAGAAAGATAAATCATCTTCATTTTTTTGCTGGCGTATACTCTGATAAGCAACGCGATTGAATAATATGCTTTTTCCATTTTATGCATCACATTTACACAATATCTGCCATATGGCCAGTGATAATATGAACATCAATGCAGATCTACATTTAATATAGAGGTTAGATGCATCACTTGTGCGTTCCTAAGTACTTGAACCTTCTGAAAACTTGCAACATTCAACATAAAACCTTATCGATTCGTATCGCAGATTAACCTCCACCTACTGGAGGTTAGATATTAATGTATTAACCACATAACTTGCTTGTGAATTTTTATTATTTTATAAAGTTTAATCCAAACTTGTTGCTAGGTTTAATTTAAAAATAGAAACTTTTTATATAAATTAGTAATAGCTCACCATTTTGATAAGTAACTTATCAGATTTTACTTCCTCTTACTTTTATAATAGGAAGTATAGCTGGCGTGTTAAAATTTTTGAAATGAGTTTTCATCGAAAATACGTGTTCGGAGCTCTTCTGATTGCGAAATATATTTCTTTTATCGAATGATAACTCTAATTCGCTTAGTGTTATCATTTAGTGGGAGCTGATGTCTTAAGACTCCTGTCCTTATCAGGACTAACACAGTTCTTACCACCATTAGTGTACGTCAAGGGAAATAGTGAAAATTTTCCTTTTCAGGACTCTGAAAAATTCTCTGACCACTCAGAGAAAGTTAGATATTTCACACCATTTTTTTACTTTCTCTAATTTTTTATTTATTTATTTATTTATTTAGAATAATACCACACAACACAAAACAATATGATAGATCAGTATAGTAGCTGAATTGTTTCGTGTTCTATTTGTTTCATTTAAAAAAGAAAAGGTGAGTAAAATAAAAATAAAAAAGAAGAAAAATAATTGTTCTAGATATTTTTCACGCAATAACTAGGTTATTGTCATGTGATTCATGCGCAGTTAACTTTTTGCGTAATGTAAATTATTTATTTACGTGTAAAATTCAATGGATATTTTTTAATACTTTTATTTATTTATTAATAATTTTAATTGTAGTTATTAGAAAGTTTTGTAAATCGATAGTTGTATTTTGTAGGTTCCAATAGTTTTCCAGTTTTGATAGTTTTTCATAGATTTTTGAACTTTATCGTAATTTTTTTCATTGATGATTACATTTTTGTCTTTCTCTCTAATTGCCATTATTAAGTCTAACTGCTGAATAAATAACTTGACAGAATTCGGTGTATAAATAATAATACGAGTTAGTTTGGTTTGGAAATGGGCTCTGTTATATTTCAATTTCCCAATTTGAATTGGTAATTTATGGACAGCTACAATATATTGCTGTTCACATCTTGAATAATCATTACTTTGATAATAAATATTATTATTATTATATCTCACCTAAATATCGTAGTGAAAAATTATACAGTAACCTGTGTTCTATATATTTTTACGTACTCCATTGTAGAGAGGAAGTATTGGTTCATGAAATTTTCAAAATTGTATTTAAAGATTAAAATTTATAAGGAAACAGATTTTTTTAATACCTCTACCGATATGTTTTTTGCGAACAAAAATATTTCAAATTATGAAAAATCGCAGGATGCTTAAACAACAAATATTATGTTTAGATACCGCACAAAATGTATCTTTCAAAATCCGATTATTATCCTTAATAAAAATTGTTTGTATGTTTTGCAGTTGTTTGTTATTTTGTCGGAAATGGCTTCAGTGATTTTTTGTTTTTGTTTTTAAATTTCGTACACTCTCTTGCAACAGAAGTTACCACACACACCCAGACATAGTTAATACTTTTATTGGAAAATTGCTTTTCCAAGGGAAGTTGCAATTGCTGTCATTTGACACTACAGTTCTGGCACCTATATAATAATGAGGTCCTATTTGAAAAAAATACATTGCTAGAATTTGCAGTTTAACGAAAAATCGGTTAACCGGAAGTGCTTCTTTAATGAACGATTTTCAAGATTTTCGGAAATCTTAGTATGTTACGTGAACTTAAATTAAAGAATCGCCATTATTTGGAGCATTTTTCCAGGGAAATTATTTCAAGAGAGTGATTCTGGAATGTTTAACATCTACTTCTCTGCAACCAATATGTTTGAGACTTGAAGGAAGCACTCTTTTGTACAGACCAATTAAACAGTTAGTAAATAGTCTTAACTTAGAAGAAATATGGCAACAATACTACATTGCAATAATAGAGAAAGTTCTTGATTTTTCGGTGAAAATATTGGCTAACTAGAAATAATGCATAAATAAAAACACCTATTTTAACCTAGAATGCACTTCAGTGATAGAGAAACATCATCTTACTTTGTCTTCACTATGTATATGTTATATGTATTATACAGTTAATCTGTTGTTTTGTTTATATATGACAAGACCAACTGTAAAGCTAAGTGCGTAGGACCCATTTGGAGGCCGGTGTATTAAGTACGATCAATAAAGGTTGCCGACCTTCTTGTAACGACACAAACGGTTGAAGCGTATGTAATCAATCGACATCGACACCATTCCCTTCTACCTTACACCTTCTATAACTATCTGATCATCCATCTCTTTTCCGTTTATTTATCCATTTACATTGATGTTATCTTAAAACTCATTTATGTAGTCCTCTGAAGAAAACTATTTGTAATAATATTTTTTTCATTTCCTTTTTTTTTTAAAAAAGGTTTTCAATTCATTCTTTATTTTTCAGAACATAACTTTTAAAAAAATTAATTATCAATGGCATTCAAGGATTTTTTTTTTTATTTTTTACGGAAATGATAAGTGCTGTTTACATAAAACCTGTTTATTTCTTTTGGTTTTTCTATTTGCCACCATTAACCTTCATACTTATCATTTCCCTATCAGGACTGTAAGGTTCCAGCCTAATATAGTTACGTTTTCCTCAATTAATGATATCAAATTAGGTTAATAGATAAAACTACCTATACTAGTAGTTTATATAAGTAAACTACCTTCCTTTTTTGAAATTCTACATTTAGATTCCTGTTTTGACACCTGGCAAACATCAAAACTGTTGCATCATATAAATGGCATATATCGACCATTATCCTTGAAGTTCTTTCTAATCGTCTTCATACATACATAACTTCTATTTTCCTCTAGAGAAACTTAGGTCCTTAATCGCTTATAGACTTTGCAGATACTTCCTAAGTTGTAAACAGCCTTTATTAGTTATTCTTTCCTCTTATTGCTGTTAGAAGGGAAGTATTACAATTGTGTGAAATTTTCAATACATGATTTGAGGAGGTCCCCTTTGCCCAAGCGGTGGTTTTTAGAAATAGGTCTGTGTGTATGTATGTGTGTGGTCAGGATACTTCAAAAACTGAGATTCGAGAGAAGTTCAAAACTGATATTTCGTTTAAATAAAAATTTCTGCAAAATTAGTTATAATTGGAAATTGGGTCCTAATGGCTCTTAAGGTGCTTTTGTAGTTCACTAGGTAGTAAAATTCCATGATCTTTTTTTCGCTGAGTCCTTCACAACCATTTGGAACCGATATGGTTTGGCAGAAGATCCATAAATAATGGGGTTGGTCAAATGGAAGACAGACAATTATTCAAGAATTAATGACATGATTGCAACTGATAGATATATTATTTCAAGGGTAGTCATAGAATATTTGTGTAGTTTGTGAAGACAAATTTTTAAGAAAATCTTCAGAGCTGTTTGGTTTTCCGAAAGAGATCGCAAAAAGTTGAAAAATCTATTCGGTAAAGTGGTACTTCCGGTTACACGGTTTTGTTCAAAATCTTATTGGCAGATCTCTTTTGCTAATAGCAACTAAATATTAAGTTACGATTTTCTCTTTTTGAGTTTTGCTGACCACATTCACAGAGACTAATTTCTAAAAACCCTGAGGGCTCAGAAGACCTCAGAAACATCTATACCTATTAGTTTCGCAAGAATTTGAAACGATTGCAATACTTTCATTTACAGTAGTAAGAGAAATGAATTTATCATTAAATCAAGTATTTTGCAATTTCTTTCGTTTCTTTGATAGTTATGAAAGTATAAAACAAGCACCTGTAATTTTCTCCTAGAATCACGTACTTTATTTCAGGTTTGATGCTCATTTTATTAAATTTTTTTTTTTTTTTGCCGATTCATTTCTGTGTATGAACGCTGGGCAAGTGAATTTCATAACTATTAAAACTGGTTTTGTGTGTGAGAGTATTTCTATTAAAAATATTTTCCATGTTATCTTTTTTCTTTTATATATTTTAATTGCGTATATATTTTCTATCCCCACTATTTTCGAAAAATTCATTCCATATATTTATTTAGTATTATTGACCATTTTTCGACTAATATATTAACAAATGAAATTAAATTAAAGAAAACATTTTAAACAAATAGTACAAAATGGAAATGTTATTTGAATTGATTATAGGAGATTAATGCCACACGAGTTTTTCCATAAATTGGACAATTCTATTAATATTTATTGATTCTATTAAATAAACAAAGAAACGAAGAATTTGAATGAACAAAGAAAGTATTTCAGCATACTGTACAGTTGTTAAGTACGTACAGGTGATACTATTGTATTTTGATACAATTATATTAATAAGGTTCAACATTTTTCTAAATTATATTTTTTAATTCTATTTAAACCTTACGGTTAAATTGGAATCAATACCTTGCTAGTGTCATGTTCTGAACATAAGTGTGCCCTTTCTTGAATCATTGCTGATTCCTCCTATCCATCAACCGGGGTGGGGGGTATTTAGCATAGTCCGTGTACTAATTTGTTGTTATTCAGTCTCTGCGGCACCCCAGTAGAATATCAAGCTGTTGTGGTGGCTGGTTACGCAGAGCTGGAAAGCATCAGAGACATTTTCCGTGGTAGCCTGCTTCATTTGGTGGTCATCGACCGGTTTCGGGCGTTCGCCCATCTTCAGGATGCGTTTGTCAGATAGTGTGATAACACAGACCTGCATAGAGCAAATTGAGTGGTAGTGTATGAACTGAATTTGCTCGGTGCAGGTCTGTGTTATCACACTGTCTGTGACAAACGCATCCTGAAGATGGGCGAACGCCCGAAACCGGTCGATGACCACAAAATGAAGCAGGCTACCATGGAAAATGCCTCTGATGGAATATCAAGCTTTCGACTCTCGCCTATGGTGACTGCAAAACTGTTCTTCAAGAGGCAGAGTTCTTAATATGGGTGCAACT
Source organism: Triatoma infestans (assembly GCA_011037195.1). Taxonomy (NCBI): domain Eukaryota; kingdom Metazoa; phylum Arthropoda; class Insecta; order Hemiptera; family Reduviidae; genus Triatoma; species Triatoma infestans. Next base: position 34,678 of record JAAEAF010014390.1, on the reverse strand, counting down.
AGACCCCTTGGCGGTCGAGGGGGGAGGAATGTAACGATTTTTAGGAAGTCTATGAACTTAGATGGATAAAAATCCACTCATTATCTTTATTTTCCCGAAACATTTTTTGAAATCTTGCATTTTCTTCTCTGCTTTTCTAATTTCAGCGTCTCTTACACTTTGAAATGAACAAAAACCTCTTTAGTCCTAGGGTTATTAGAGAGAGAGTGAAGAATGAGAATTGAAATATCAGCTAAAAGAAGTGATTCAAGCGAAAATAGACTGTCGGAACACATTCAGCCATTTGCTGAAATTATTTTTTCATATTCAGGGTGATTTTAAAACATATACCTATTTCCAGTAAAAACTCACGTTTCTAAAATTTGACACGATTCGCAATACTTTCTCTTACAGAGTATTTGCATGTTTTTTATAGTTTCAATATTCAACCTTGACATTTACCAGGGATAAATCGATTTAATTTAGACTTTTTAGGATATTGTTTAACCTAAAATCGAACAGAAATTAAAATAGATTACTACCAATAAGGCATATCAAAAAGTTAAATATAAAAATTAAGATTTAGGAAACTTTTAAAGGCGGAATATGGAGAAAGAGGTGGTGAAGTTCAGTGGCTTTATTAGGGCATTGTCCTTATTTGGACGACTGTAATCATGCGACAGTTGGTTAATGGTAGTTTTGGTTGTCGTGCGTATTCAATAGTTTGCATGTGTAGTAACAAGAACAATGGGCAATCCTCTTCTGCAGTTGTGTTGTTGTTTTGTTTTATTGTTGTTATGTTTGCATTCAGCTCACCAAAAAGTAATCTAATGTTTTTTTTTTCTAAATAATCATAGTGACTAGTGATAATAATCATAATGGTCTAAGCAATTCCTATACTAAACTTGACATGTTTAGAATATGTTGACCCCTTTTTTTTTTGTTGTGTATTCCCTCCAATAAAAAATTGAAATAAAGTTTTGTCTAGATACAAATATAAATTTACTTTTTTAACCTTCTTTAGTTTTATTCGCACTTTACATGGAATCGTAGTAATTTGTATGAATTATGTGAACTTCTACAAGATGGGTTAATCAGTTTTAAAAATGGTCGATCAAGGGTGTTTGATTTTCTGCCATGCCTGGGAAGATCAGACAAACATTCGATTCTGTCAGTTGAATCCTTGCTGTAATAGATCTCCGAGACATGTCTCTCGCTCTTGTCAAGCCTCCAGTAAGCATATCTGGGTTAGTTATATGGGCCCAGTGGGGCTTTGGATTGCGTAGGGTTTTGTACTTCCCCACAGACAAATAAGCGTATTTAAAGGAGTAATTAAAGAGAGTTAGAGGCTAGTCCAGCAGGCCGCTTAAAAAAGGTGCCTGATCACACCTATTCACTTTCATTCAAACGCCATTCGAACAATCATCAACGTTCAACGACATCGTTTTTTCACTTTGTCACTCTGCCAGTCAGTCTGTCACTCTTTTCTCACTACCAACTCTCACTCTAATTTATAAAGCGTAAATTCTTTGCAGTGTTTGTATTCTTATACAATATAAAAAGTCTTACTTATCTCAACTTAAGTTTTTTTCTTTTAAACTTCCATTTAATACTCGTTTTCAAGAGTACGGACCAGTTATGGATAGTGACGATGCAGTAGCTCGTCCTCTTTTACCAGGACAACGTCTGAGCTATTGTAATAGACTGGGTAACTCTATTAGATCCGAATCCAAACCTAATAAGCCGAATTGCACACCTTCAGATTTCTTTCGTCTGTTCCTTTCAAGGAATCACGATGAGGCTTCAAGTTTCGCAGCTATAAAGAAGTGAAAACAAAGTAACAAATGTTAAAACTACGTTACATATCAACAGAAAGAATTTTTTACTATCGGCATAAAGAAACTAATAGAGAGATGGAACATACATAAATTTATTAGGAGACTATGTCGAGAAATAGGTGAATTCTGAGATCCATATTATACTACCATAAAACTACAATTACTTGGTCTTTTTACTTATTAAACGATCTTCATGTTCGGACTGATTTCTTCCAGGCAGATTTCAATCCATATTGTAGATGTTATACACCACTGTTTATAATTACTGTTTTCATATTCAGGTTTCTATAACCCAAAGAATGTTGCAAGTCCTGTTTATCATAAATCGATACTAGATATTGATTGTACCGGAAAAATATGTAGGAAAGTTATTTTTCTTATTAGTTCGCTGTACTCCTAATCTTTCATCTTGTCTTTATGTGCTACGATTAAATTCAAAGCTCTTTTATTAAACTGTAGTCTGAAAATGGCATACTATATTCAAGGCAATGTCTATCATCTAGAGTTTTTTAGATTCGGACATTGTATCCAGCACAATATTGCAAAATTAGGGCCTATGTTATGGATAATTATCTGCTCGAAGTATTATACTAACTTCAGCTTTAACCTCGGGCAGTACTTACAAGAGAGAAGAAACTTCTTCAAGGATATCTCCAGTTCTTGCAAGATATCGGTTGCGGACAACACTTCAATTGACAGCTCTGAACCTCAAACTGTAAAACTGGGACTGCAGAGGTAGTTAATGTATTCATCCTCGTCCATATACATTCCACTTTTACAGAGGATTACTACAAAACATTCCAAAATCACCACGCTAGATTGTCATAAATAGATCTTCTGAATCACGACGGATTTCACTGTATATGTCCACTCTATTACGAACCATGGTCTCAGTGGAAAGGTTTCAGTAAAAGGTTCCAAGCGTATTCGCAATATAAAGCATGTTGCCTTGAAATTTAGTTCTCACACTTTGTTCCTGAAAATACATGTGTTGTGGCTTGCAGAGAAAAATTGCAGGTAGCTTAAATTTTATATCACCAGGACAACCGCTGCGACACGACGAGAAGTTTCATGTCAAATTCTATTTCTTTAAACATTCCGAGTTTAGGGAGATTTCTGGGGAAAAAATGTCTTAAAATGTTTCTCAGAGATATTTTGAATATAATGCAGGTTTCCATCTATTGTGCTTTCTTATGAATTGTGAGAATTACAGAAATAGAAAATAGTGTGAATGTTTCACATCAGATTTTTATTATTTTTTTGTCATCGAGTTGATAGAGAAAATGTTATCATTATATAAATTATTGTTAAGAGACTTTTAACTTTCTGACAAGAAATATAATTCATAATTTTCTCTGAGATTGTGAGATCGTCCGTCATCATTGGTTTTTTTCTTTTACTTGGTGCTAACCGGTTTCGATTCTTCATGCATGTGGCCATGGCCGACCCTAACCACATAATTTTATTCGCTAATAATTTTACATACATATATATATTAGTATTAATAAAAAACAAAAACGGGAAGGAAGGTCATTGTTGCGTGTTGTTGTGGACATAGTGCCAGCTGACACTCGATCCTTACACTTATTATATTTACTCTATATACTAATAACAAGACCATTGTGGTAGTTTGCAGTTGTTACTAGCCGGTAGGTGAACGTCCTCTTTATATTGTCAGATGTCTAAATTTTATACAAATTATATTATTTATAATATACTACATTAAATATAATTAGATTCATGCTGCATATTATATGCACTTCTTTATTATTTGGCAAGCTTTATTATTATTTTTCAAGTTTAATATTATTTCCATTCTAATTTTATTATATGTTTTCGTTATTCAGTTAGCTACACAAATGGTAGAAAGTCTTTGATCTGATATATAAAGTTTATTTTTTTCTTTTCTTTTCTTTCATAACAAAAGATTTCCTAGGGTCCAGAAAACTGAATTTATTTCTGTCGTACTGTACCTCAAACCCTGGAATCTTTTTTTAATATAACTATTCCCTGGTGATTCAAACTTTTATTTTATCTTATATTTATTATTACAGAAGGTCTGACAGATACCTTTACCCCTAGGAACCTTAAGTATATGGTTGTAGAAACTGAAGAGAGATTTATTTAGAGATCCCTACTTTTGTTTTGTACCAAACTTATATCTAAATTTAAACTCTTTTTTTTTTGCATTATAATATATTCTATCATAAATTCAGTTTCACGAAAGCGCGCAGTCGCGACTTGTTTGGAATTTGGATCGCTGCTAAATAGTGCCGCCTTATTTGGTAAATAGCTTACTGATGTAGCAGCGCAGTAACCTACTGAAAAATACTTCTAATTAATTTCACTCGAGGATTTCCACATCGAACTATATTGAAATATGGCTCTACTTCTTTTCTACAACTCACTGGCTAGTGCATCCTCATCCAACAAATGACCATACACGATCACCTCTTCCTAAGCCTTGACCTTCCCAGGACAACCCTGGCCTTCCTCTCTTCCTCCGGCCCCAGAATCATCCTATTCCATCATTGATTTTGATATCCTTGTATCTTCCAACTTTCAGATATATCCAAAACATTTTAATTTTTTTTTTGTATACAAAAACTTCTTGGCATTGACTAAAAACAATATCCTCTCTTTTGGTTTTCATTGTAGCGATAAAGTATTTAATCGCCAAAGACTATCCAGTCGCCCAGTGTTATATCTTAAGTCTGGTCATTTCTCAGTATCAAGCCTTGCACCATCATACAGAACCGCCAGTGTTGATATATAAAACCATAACCTGTGGTTTCGAGATAGAATTGACCCACTGTGTTTTTTCGTAGGTGATAAAAGGGGCAACTTTTCATGAAATTACCCTCCTATCTGTCCTGTACTTCCTACTTCTGTTCCTTTCACCTTTATCCTTTTCTAAATCTATACCATTACATGGAAAAGGAGTGAGAATTATTGATAGTCGTAAATAAAGCCACTGAAAAGTTGAATGATAACTACGACATTCAAAAATCCCTGGCCCTGTACCTGGGATCCTGGAGGATGTTGCTTCGGACCGGCTTCTTGAACAACTTACAAAATTACTAAAAATGAAGGTTAAACATAAACATAAAAGTTAAACATGAAGAAAAACAGGTTTGGTGAGGAACGCTTTCTCAGTGTTTGGGAAATTTCTTTAAGAAAAGAAAATATTGTGAAATTGTAGCAATAGGCAGACAGAATTGAGGTGTGATGAGGTAGTGAGATAGAGAGTATGCCAGAAGAAGTGGCTTGTCTTCTTTCTTCTCCTGTATAGTACGAACTGCCTGTATATACATATTTGGTTAGTTTCTCTTAGTTGCTGTTAAAGAAGTATGTTAATGTCAAATGATCACAATTGTTTTTTTCACTCCTGTGAACAGCTTCATAAGGATAAAAAACATTGAGAAGGTTCAAATTTCTATTCCGTTTGTAAATCTCCAGGGAATCGAATTACGAAGATTCCGATAAAAATACGTCAACCGGATCTTCCACTTTTTAGTTTTTTTCTTTTTTGGCATTTTCATCAAAAATGTCTTCAACAATTTTCTTTATACTCTGCAACAGTTTTCCAAGTTAAGATTTTATAATTGTTGTATGGGAGCAATAATATTGGGAGAATTAAAAATTTGAAATACAGTTTCCCATAGATTGCGGAAAAATGTGCCAGAAATGCAATAATATAAAATGGTCTGACTGTTTTACATCAGGTTTTTTCGATTTTATTGGATAAATTGTTTGATTCTTTGCATTAGAAACGATAGTAAAAATGACGGAGCAGTAAACCGCTGCTGCTATTTTGCGCATAACAATGTCGCTTTCAATATTATAATCTAATCGTCACTGATTATATGGAGGTTTCTTTTAAATCACATTATCGATTGTTCTCACCTTTTCAGTGAACAATATTTCCAGATAAGACACTCAGAAATTCATTTAAAATAGTATTCATTTAAAAATCAAGCTTCATTAGACTTAGTAGCTGAGTCGTAACTATTTTATAAAAAATCAATAAATTGAAATAGAGTCCTACAAAAAAAGTTATGAGATAATTAAGCATCTATATTCAATTAATTATAGTTTTTACACTTTTGTCACTTTCCAAACATTTTCAAATTTAAATAATAATTTTCCAACAAAAGAATTTTTTATTTGTTTTTTTTTTCAATAAACTCTTTAATTATATATTTATAAAATTATGTATTCAGATCATAGAACATTCTGCTACCAAAATCCGCTTATACCAACACATGTTTTCACCAGTATGGTTATTGTAATTTTATATTCCATAGTTCAATATATATATGTATATATGCTCCAATTACATAGCTAACATTATACTCCACTACCAGTAATTAAAGCGTGCTTACAAATGACCAAATTTACAATATAGTTGATTACTTAGCTGCTCTTTCGTTATCGGAAAATTATTCAGTATAAACTGGTAGGTACAATTACTTAATTGTTTTTTTTTTTCGGCTGGGGGAGAGGCAATTTCCAAACAAAATCATTTCTATAAATTATTCATTCAAAATTCTGAATTCTGATGTATGTTTTTACGTTTTTAAGAAAACATTAAAAATTGGAGGGAATTTTGTGTTTTTATTTTGTGTATTAAATTAAATGAACCCTAATTTTTTTCTACTGACACCGCCGTAAGAAGTCATTCTTTGAAATGTTTAAAATAATTATCGATTTCTACAGCCAGATTATGGAAACTCCATTTTTATATAATATATATTTTGAATGTGTGCGTAGTTTTGGTTCTGTTCTTTTTTTTCTCTTCTCAATGGCCTCTGTTCTTTTAATTTCTATTTTACTATGTTTAAAGTGTCATTAATCAGGTTAGTGATATCAAGGGAAATGGGGCGCGATGAGGGTATTATTGTCGTGTCTTTCATAAGGTGAATTAGGTGTGGTTATTCATTATGGTAAACACGCTGTGTAAATTCAATTTTATTGTTGAGGGACTTTGTAAGCGGGTGCAGTGGTATAGTTGATGACAGGCTTAATGGTGTTGATGGGTTGACGAACTATGGGAAGTGCATTTAATTTAGATATTGATGATGGGTTCAATGATGTTATTTGTATGTTTCGTTAATTGGTATGGATAAGTGTGGCTGTTGTTATGAAAGTTTTATTTGGTGTTGAATGTCTTTATTAGAACGAATGTATTTATTAAAATGAATGTATTTATTAGCGTGATTGTGATTGAATGGACTTTAAATTAGTTTAGGGTTTTTTTAGAATATAAAATGAGTTATTTTTTTATTTTACACGTATTTGTTGGGATGAATGTATTTAATGACGTTGCTGTTTTCTAATGAATGTGATTTCAGGAAGAGTAGTTATATTTTTTAGGTAAAATAAGAAGTACACTGGCCCACTGGTCATTCTCATTCCAATAATACTAACTGTGGGCCTTGATGACTGCGGTCATTATGGATGGACTAAAAGATTTGTACTTTGCTAGAGCCAATCCCAATGAAAAACAAAAAGTCAGCGCTTCTAACAATCCCAGCAAAATTTCAAATGAACGTTTTTCAGAGTTACACCTAAGGTCACAGATCGCCCTCCTCCAAAAAACTTTCTTAGCATCATTATTTTTCCTGACAAATATATATATATATATATAAAATTAATAGTTTAGATATAATCTATCTAAATAATACTTTAGAATTCCAAGTTAAACGAAATTATTTCGAGCCATTCTTGAGAAAAGTGAAGTCACATTTCTGATTTTTGTTAACTTCGTTTGACTTCATAGTGGTCCAACATCAAATTTGAGCTTCTTATTTAAGCACAATCCATTCCTAAAACTATATATATTTTCGGACAATCATCAACGGTAAGTGACACTGAATCATTATATACAATACTTGAAACTCCGTTGCTTAGGAAAATTCAGGGTGGAACAACTATTTTTACTTTCTCTAACTTCTGTTAGAGGAACTATTGCTATCGTATCAAATTTTCGATATCTACTTTTCAACAGAAATACAAGTTTCGAGGTCCCCTGAATTCATAAAAGTAGTATTTAGAAAATGGTTTGTGTGTGTGTGTGTGTGTGTGTGTGTGTGTGAACAGCATTGTTCAAAAACGAAAGTTCATACTTAATATTCCGTTTGGATATCACCATGAGATCTGACAGGAACTTGTCTTTCAAAATTCCTCAACCGGAAGTATCACTCTATTGAATGGATTTTTCAGTTTTTTGCGATTTTTCTCGAAAACGGTACTAGTGATTTCCTTTTTTTTTTTAATTTAAGATGCGTCATATCTATAGTGATAGTTAGATAAAAGCAGTGCACTGCCAGCCTCCGGACAGTGTTCTCTTGGTCAAACAACACCGGACCATCACCGGACTGTGAGGGTTTTCTTTAAACTTCATTATAACAAGTTATTATAACTACATATACAAAGTGCTACAGCTTTTATTCGAAACCTTTCTCCGGAAAAATACATTTAAGGTGGTTTTTTCGGGGGGTAGAGAGGCGGGGTCATGTTTTTCTTCAAAGTGCTATTTTATATTATTTTACAATTCTATCATCTAAATAATATTAATTACAATTAAATATGTTGTCTAAATTTTGAAATTGAAGAAAATTGGTTGACCGGAAGTGCGTTTTTAGGGAAGTTATTACAGTTTTCTACGATTTTATCTATAAAACACTCTTCTTTTTTTTCTTTTTGTATTCAAGTTTTAATGAATTGTAAAACTGTTAATAAAAAAAAATATGAATGAATGAATGAACGATCAGATATGTATCTATCACTAGTTAGAATAGAAACACCTGTTTCTTTATAGTTTTAGCTTTGATGCAGGTTAATTATAACAGTCAATAACCTATTTTACATATTTACTTCTATCTATAATTGAAACCCTCTGGTACTTTTTTTTTAATTGTGCCATTTGAACAATAATATATTATATAAAAGCGGAAATTATCTCCATTTTTAATGATATAGTATTTTTCAGTGCTTATACGTGTTTGGTTTTTTTTATCAGCATTACAGAATGGAACCTAATAATTTACTATAGCGTTGATCTATAACGCTGACATTGTTGAATAGAATAATTTAGCAAAATAAAATGCGTATGCGTAAAACCGGGTTTAACTGTGTGGGTGCGTGTTTGAAAGAAATGGAGAGTCGACCAGCTTGACGATATTATGTTCTGGTATATTGCTTTGTGCGTCCTGTCTGTTGTATGTTAGATTCTTTTATACAGGAATATGGATAGATGTCGTATAACACACACGATATCAAGTAGTCATAGGTTGCTGCTTGCCTCTATGTTATCAAAACCGACCAAAGCTGTATGATTATCACAACAGGCCGCAGAGATACTGTAAATTACCATCATTAAACGTGGCTGTGGAATGGAGGCCTGTTCTCCTCCCACCCCTTTCTCTAATACAGCAGCAAGAAAATCAAAGTAATTTTTGTGGAAGGCCCCCAGATTTAATGGATATATTTTTTCTCTAAGATAAAGTATGAATAAATTGTGTGCGTGCAACTTTTTTAGGGGGAAAGCACAGATTAGTCACTTCTTATACGGGTTCCGAGCGCTTCTTCTTGTTCGTGAAGAAGAATGAGATATTTTTATTGCTTAGGTTTTATATTGTGTTTGCACATCGTCTATATAGTTGTTTGTAACATTAAAAAAATATAACACTACTTTTGGGAGCAGTATGAGCTCTCGTACGTGAACATTTAGTGAAAGATGATCGCTCATCTTTTAGGCTGAAATATCTGCATGGAACGAAGATTCTCTTGAAGAAGTGACAAATCCGATTCCCCCAGCTTCTTCAAGGGGTCAAGATACTTAGAAACTCTAAGCTTCTGAATTTTCCTGTTCACGAAAAAAAAAATAACCTTAAACACCATAAACATGTATTTCTTTTGTGAAACGATCAGAATACATACAGATATACAAACTCGGCACTACATCCCTGAATGGGCCCTGGCCTCCAATAGAAATTGTCCCCAGTCGGCTCTATCCATGGCCTTGAATTTCCATCTCGGCACATCCAGCCTTCGCAGACTCCCCATCTTGCTCTCATGCGACCTTCATTTTCCAAATGGTTTATAATTCATAATTTTCTTCGGCATCCTGCCCATCCTAATCTACTAAGTTGAATACATTTTATTATTTCGATGCCCTTATACTTTGCATATAGCTCCTCGGTTGTGCAATTTTTTCCATGTGCCATTTTCATTTACAGGTCCGTATATTCTTCTTAAAATTTTTCTTTCAAATATGGCTATTTTCTGTTGGTCTGTTTTGTGAGCACCCAACCAGCACCCGCTTTAGCAGTTATGTCGCCTTGGACAAAAAGACAATTGCCGCCCCTTAAGAATATGTATATATGTTAGTTACCTCTAATACGTGATTATATTGTATACTTCCTTTCTGTTGTTGATTAATCTGCCAAGTGGAGGGGAAATTAAAAGTTCATTAACAATAATTGATCATCTTGTCAGTTGAAAATTAAGAAGTGGATTTTTAGAAAGCCGTAAGTGTCACACCACATGAAAGAATATTTCAACGAAACAATAAGGTTAAAGCTGAATATAAAGCCACTAAGCCACTAGATAAAGTAGAAACCTCATATTTCTCTTCTGCTCACTTTTTTTCCATAACATTAGCCTATATGTCATTCAATTTCTGTTTTTAGTTTTATCAATTTCTAAAGGAACAATCACCTTTGGTTTTATAAAAAAGAAGTTATCAAGAAAACCACAAAAAACAAACAAATTAACCACAATATACTGAATATTGTTTATAATTTCAACACTTGTTAATAACATTTTTCTTATACAAAAGGAGTAATATAATATAAATTTTGTTCATGTCAGTTTGTTCGCATTTGTGTATTTGATCCAGAATGCTGGATATTTTCTTCTGATATTATGACCATCTTAGCAAGTCCAGTTTTAAATATTCTTCATTTAATCAAACAGTCAGTTCGAAATTTCCATACATACACTACTCTCACAGATTACCCTGATTCCTTTTGATACATTATCAAGAGATATCAGTGGAGTAAAACGGATATTTTAAACATTCAATAAGATGACCGTGATTATTCACAACCTTAACTGTGTTTGGGTTTAAAACTTCGGGCCTTTTGTCACCGGTTGTGTGCGTTGTATGAAGGATTGGCTTTCATTAATTTCTTCTATTAATTCCTGTCTTCTGCGAGATGTTGGCATTTTGCACTAATTAGGAAAATTTGGTATTTTATTTGTCATAGCATGCATATTTATAGTGTTCCTTATCGGTTTCGGATTTTCATCCTTGGTCAGAGCAAATTCTAAGTTCGTGTACAAATTTGTTGGCCGTACAACCAACAAGTGTGAGTGTAACAGAGACATTAAGTTGAAGTGAACTCTCTACACGAACTTGGTGAATTTGCTCTGACGATGGATGAAAATCCGAAACCGGTCAGGAACACTATAAATATGCATACTACGACGAATAAAATACCATATATTGTCCAGGATCGCGGACCCATCCACATATTCAATTAGGAAAATTCCTTAAGCGACATACGGTCTCTTGATATTCATTTCACCCTGTAGTGCGGGGATCTGCCTCTTCGACATCGTTAAACAGGCTTCAATTCGTACATTTCTCTTACCAGTTTATTTTGTCCTATTCATAGTACGTTACCCATTATTAGTCTCTAATTGTTACATTTCTCACTTCATCTTTCATATTTCTGTCTTCTTCTTTGCAAAGGAAGCTCTTTTCTAATACCTTTAAAGAATTATTCTATTCTTAGAAGTCTCGGCTCATGATTGACTTGCGTAAGGATGAGTAAAAAATTTAATTTATAGACGTCTTTTTATTGACTTTTCTTTTCTCCCAGGAAACACTATCTCAAGGCCTGGAAGAACGTTTCCCTGCTGCGACTATTCTTTTTTTAATTTCATTATCACTGCCTCCATCCTTGTGGATATTCAAAAGAGCTGCTCTTTTTGACCTGATTCCTATTTATTAGGATGCTGTGCTTTGTTGTTCCGCGTCTGTCACCAAATATTTAGTTTTCGTCATAACAATTATTTTTCTAATTATCATTAAGTGTTGATATAATTGACTAACTGCAGATTCCTATGGTCTTTTACTACTATTTTTCTCATTTTTATTGGCACTGTTTTATCACCTCTTCTGTTAGAATGTTAAACATTGTTTTAGTTTACAGCTCTGACGAACTGCCTTTTTTAGAGTGGTTCTTCAGCAGTGCTAACTGGTGCACATAGAATTAATTACCAGTTTCCACACTTAAGTTCCTAATGGTTGACTATACCTCTATTTCAACATCCTTCTTTTTCAGTACCTCTAAGATTTGTTCCCTCTTCATCATATTAAAGACTTCAATTAAAGGTCTGCATAGCACATATAAAGATGTAGAAGCAGGAAATACTTGCATATCTTTATTATAGATCACTTGAATGCTAATTATAATGTAATAAATTTGTGAAATTATAATGTTTTTTACTATACAGAAGAAAAACACAAATGCTTATCATAATTTGCTGTTCGTTGTCTTAATCATAACGGTATTTGCTACTCTTGGTATATGTAATGTTTAAATAAGTTGCCCGAGGTAATAATGAAAATATACATATTAAATAATAAAAGTTAATATTTATAAATAATGTAGTGTTGCAAAAAAAAAAATATATATATATATATATATAGAAATGTGTATATGATGATGGACAGTAGCCCAGTGGAACGGACTAAAAACCGGAAACCACTCCTCCGCCGAGTAAAATGTGTACTACATCACACAGTTGTACTTATTGCTAACTACCGGAACTAACTTTACATACATTAAATATTAAGTACATTTCTTTTCTTCTTTTTCTTTTTTGTACCTTTAGAAGATTTTATTTTTTGTTAATGTTTATTTCTGACAGAACATCTTTAGTTCACCATTGTCCTTTTGGTGAAATTAGTTAGTTACTGAAGTGTTAAGAAGTTAGTTATACAACATTCTTTTTAATGATTTAAGATAAAATAGGTGGTAATTATTAGTCAAAGCGCCTTATCCCATACTTAGGTTACTTAGAGTTGACTCATGAGAATTGCCTGTCTATGTGGGGTTAAGACAAAGAGACCAGCTGTCCACTTTTCTCTTTAATTTAGTTCTGGAGATGACTGTAAGAAAAATATCACTTTTCGTGTTTGGACTCCAGTTAATGAAAATAAAACACTGTATGTGGTAACAACAATAGGACTTTATAGGATTCGATGATTTGCAGGTTGGGGAAATTTTTTCAAAGCCACATTATGAGTGTAAGTATCTGAAGGTCAGTGATCACTAGCAAAAATGACATCCGCTATGACAACAAAGCAGAATTGTGACAGGAAATAGATGTTTTTTCGACCCTGCGTCTGACTTTCCGAGTATACCAAACAATACATATACAAAACATATTTAGTAACAATCTAGTGTAAAACTCTCCCTGGACAACCTCTTACTGCAATTAAACAGTGTTGCCAAATTGATAAATTTTATGGTTTATTTTAGAGCTGTAACAAAAATATAGTAAAGGTTGACAGAGACTATTGGCAGATAGATTGAACTAGAAGTTTAAAGAAAATCTTTTGGAGCCGTTTTCGAGAAGATCACGAAAAAGTGAAAAAAACAACAACAAAAATCATTCAGTAAAATCGTACTTCCGGTTGATGATGTATTTTGACTGAAAGCTTCGTGTCAGATACGGTGGTAGTGTTAAGTAAATGGAATACCAAGTTTTGAGTTTCCTGCAACTTCTCGTAGCAAATATTTTGGAGTTATTGTAGCTAAAAACAATTTTTTTTCAACAGTGACCCTCAAAACCTATACTTCCGGTGAAAACTCATGTTTCGAAAATAACTATGAATAAAAGAAAAAGTGGAAATTTAAAGTTTGAAGAAAATTTGTTATTTTAAACTTTTAGTATTGCCGTGTAAACGGAAGTCATGTGTCGTATATCATTCTTAATACAATATATAATTCGCTTGTGTAAGATGTATTTTAGGCATGCATATCATGCGTGAATACGAGTAGAATTATCGATACTTTTAGAATTTAAGAATTAGTCTCTTATGTGTAACTCCTTAACTGTCTCTAAGTTACTACGATCGGCGTCGTCACCTAGGCTGTAACAGAATTGGCCACGAATGAAACACTAACTTTAATTTATTATTAATTCGCCATCTATACAATTAATAATAATAATAATTGCTATTTTTTTGCTATTTATTATTTATGCCGATAAACTCTGTATATACCATATTAATGACGCAGAAATAGATATGTATATAATGGTAGCTTGGCTGTAATATATACATATATAAGTAAAGGAAGAAGATAGGTTATACCCAACGGTTAATTATAAATAAAAGGAACATGTAATTTTATAAAAGAAAATTGAAGGGTGAGTTGTGTTGATGTGTGCTGGCAGTGCAGGTTGTTATGAAGAGAGTGCGAGAGAGAGAGAGAGAGAGAGACACTGATAGTCAGACAGACAGACAGACAGATTGGACAATCCAAACACATACAGTGCACATCTTCTACAGTAGTAACTTGGGGTCTTTGATATAGCAGTTAGTTAGTGGTAGTGAGTTTTATAAGTTAAAAGAACATGGGCAACGCAGCTGGTTTTGACCACCTTTTATATATACTTTTTGCGTGAGAATTTTTTTCTTATATTTCTTCAGTGATGATGACGACGCCTGGGCACTTGAAGAGGCTGTGGTCAGTACCGGTGTGGGCGTTGCCAGCGCCCTCTTTATTCCAGACCTTCCCACTTTTCAAAAACTGATTATATACAGAACTTTGCTCTTCTTTTTTTTCCAGTAAAGCAATTATTATGTTTTGTTCTTTTAGGATTTAATATTTCAGTGTCCGACGTTGACATTGGGTTTTTTATGTAATAAATAAAAAGATCCCCACCTGTTGTACAACACTTTAAAAGCAATTAAGCAAGTTAATTATAACTGGCCTCTACTTTTTCAATTGGAAAGCCATACAGAAAAATTCTCAGTAAATGCGGAGCTTGGGGTCAGTGCACTTTTATCGAGTGAAAATCAATAATGCAGTAAACAAAATACTTGGATTTTTCCGGGATAAGACTGCGTCCGTGTTTCGTGAAACTGACGTTTCGCCTATATTCTAATACCTTTTTCAGAGTAATGATGGCTTAATTGCTGGGATCCTATTGGGGAGTGTTGTTTTAGCAGTATGGGAAGATACGTCGGTTTTGTAACAAAACGACTGATGCGGTCTACCCGAAACACCTGTTGTTTTGCATAAAAATGTCCACAGAAGTCTAAAAGTTCAAAATATTCAATTTTGACCACTGTCAGTGGTATAAATAGTTCCGAGTCCCCCGGCAGTGCTGAGTAACTTCTTTTTTTTTGAGATAATATGCTTTTTTCATTTTTTGACAGATTTCGGATTTGCCTCCATCGTATTAGTCTGCTTCTTCATCAAATTTGTGTAGAGACCTTTCACTTCCAGTTCCAAAAAAGTGGAAGTAAACGTCTCTTCATGGTCTTGGTTAACGCGATAATACGGAGGAAAAAACGAAACCGATCAGAATTAAAAACCAAAAATAGGAAGCAAGCTATAATGGATAAAATTTCAGATACACTTTCTCCTTCAGTGCTTAAGCAGGAATATTTAGCGCATGAAAGTCCTGCATTATTATTGTTGTAGTTCGGGTGCCTAATGGCGCGGGACCTAAGCCTATGTGGCCTTTATCCCCCCGATACCCCCCTATCCTCATAATAAATTTCCCCCGGTAGCTTACCGGTTAATCTACAGTATCCCAAGATATCCCGAAACTCCAGCTCGCGCAGACAATCCTGCGAGAGTGATGCCCTCCCAAAAACACGAAACCTAGTTCCAGCGAAACGGGGACACTGACAAAGGTAGTGGTACACCGTTTCCCTGACTCCGTCGTCACAGTTCTGACAAATGGGACTAGACGTCCTCCCTACATTAAACAAGTGGCTGGACACCCAAGTGTGTCCAGTCACTATCCCTATCAGGGTCCTCAGACCCGTCCTACTAAGGGAAGGAGATACTCCGAAGTTCCCTGCCTATTTGTCTTTATAAATCTTTTGGCTTGGAGACACCCCTGCGTGTCCCCCCTGCGTTTCTCCAAAACTTTCGTCTCCCAAAGTCTAATCTGTTTGTCACGAAACGTCTTTGTGACAGCCAGGGCTGGTTAAGAACCGCAAAATGGTTGAGATGATCCCTCCCTAGCCAACTGGTCTGCCCTCTCATTCCCCTCTATTCCCGCGTGTCCGGGTATCCAATAGAGGCGCACCGTACCCCTCCGAGCTAAAGCATTGAGCTTCCTCCGACATTCTCCCACCAATTTCGAACTCCACCAAGGCTTACTCAAAGCCCTTAGTGCGGCCTGGCTATCCGAGAAAATCCGCACTTCCTTGAACTCTCCCTGCCACTCCACCACCAGGTGGCAGCATTCAATAATGCCCACCACCTCTGCCTGAAAGACCGTGGCCAACCCACCCAAGGCTACCGAACTCCCTCTGTCCAACTCCTGAAACCATGCTCCCGCCCCCGACAGGCCAGTGCCCTCCTGCCTAGAGCCATCTGAATAGCAGCGAATAATACCGCTGCCCGACTCCGTTGGCCTCGTGAGGTTATCATCCCCTATACTACTAATGGTAATCTCATAATCTCTCTCAAATCCCCATTTCTTGCTCGTCTCATCAAGTTTGGATAGCAGAAATCGGTTCACTCGCCAAATTTCGTCCTCGATCCTAGTGTGATCCCCCCGAAAGGTTCTCACCCATTCTCCCTTGCACCTTATTCTGAGATACCCTTTCATTGCCTTGTTCAAGTCCTGCACTATCTTTCCACTAATTTTCACAAAACCCTGAACGGTTTGTAAGATTGTTCTTTAACTATGTCCAAAGATGTCGTACATGAAAGAAATCCTAAAACTTCCTATTCAGCAATTTAGCCCGAAAACATCTTTTCGAATAACACTTTATTTATAATATTTGTGACTTTCCCATTATTATATTGCCTTAAGCAGCTATAGGAAAAATCTAAATTGATTTTCACATAGATTATTTATATGTTTTCATTTATATTATAAATTAAAATTAAGTAATACTATTCGCGAAATGAAATATAATAGTGTGAAACTTTAAAAAAAAGGAAGCCAAATTATTTTGTTTTATTTTTTTCTTCTTTCGCCTCGCGTCATGGAACACTGCGTGTTCTCTATTTTAACCAGCCGACACAGACAATAATTAAAGTCAAGTTTGGCTAACTGGAACCAATGTAGGTTTTATATTTTACTTCTCATCCGATGTACGTAATATATATATATAAGTGTGTGCGTTTCGTTATAACGGTCTTATCTTACTACTAAACCACAAACAGACAGACACATACACACTCGCACACAACTCAACACAATATATATATAGATATATATAAGTATTCCTCTTGTTCTTCTTCTATCAGCTACTTCCCTACATTCCTTATCTATCTCTATAATTATTTACTAATATAATTATTTAATCATATGTTCGCTGGAAAAAAAGAACAGCTGTTTTGTGTTGCCTAATTCTACTAATAGTATTCTTTTAATTATTTTTTTTTTCTTATTTAGAAATGATTCATTCAATTTTTTTTTTTTATGCAGATAGGAAATCTTTTAAATTACAATTTATAGATTGCTTTTCACAAATAACTACTATCACTAATTATTGAGAAAAATTCCTAATTCAGTAAAATGCCCAAAACACTTGAGGAAAAGTGTAGTCTTATTTATAAAAGTTATATGGGAAACATTAATTGCAAAGTAGAGGCTAAAAGAAGGGTTCTTCTGTTCTTTGATTTGAGTGGTATTGGTTCAGTTCACTTGCATCATGCCTCCTACACATTAAATAGGACCTATATCCAAATTTTGGCATGACTTTCATGCCAAATTGAAAACTCTCAACCGGAAACAACGAGTCTACTCTCGCGACTTTTGAATGCAGGCTATCCTCTTTTCACGGCAATTTTTTTTATCCACGGAAGAGCGTATATGCTATAAAAAGAAAATAAAATATTCAAATATTAAATGTAAATTTAAAGTTTATTACCTGGCCTGTAATAAACTGGGGACATAAAGGGATTGCAGCTATTTTTTTTGAATCCGGTTACTATTGGTGATTTCATACTCTTTCAGATGAAGATAGTAATAAAAGAAAAATTTTCGTCTTATATTCATAAAGGGTAGACAGCAAAAACTTCCTTTTTTTTTATTGCAAAACGTGTATTTCCGGTGAAAACTCAATTTCGAAAATTTAACACGATCGCAATACTTCCTTTTTACTAGGAATAAGAGGAAGTAATTATTGAAATTTATTAATTTAAATTTATTGTTTCGTCCAATGTCCGTATTATAATATACTTGTGTACAAAGTTACAAAGTTATGTAAGTAAATAAACTCTCACGAAAAATACGATTAAAATGAAACAATAATTTGTTTAAGGACGCTTCATCCATTTTGTCTTGCCCCCCCGCCAACCGTGATACATAATTTATAATAATCTAAGAAACTCAATTTAGAAAGTCACCAATACCAAAATGAAAAACATTCTCTTGTATAAATAAGAGAAAGTTTAATATAAAACTTGATTCGCTCAAATTAATTTCATTATTAAAGTAGCTACCTACAAAATTTGTCAATTATTATGATACACATCGCCCTCTTTTGTGAAAACCTCTAATTAAAAAAATATTGGTCCAACCGGTTTTATATATATATACATAAATTTGTACATCTTCAATGATGTTACATCATACATGAATGAACATGTCGTGAAAGCAGTTTATTTTATAAAATTTAGTTCAGTAGAATATTAACAGGAATATATATCAAAATGAATGGGTTCTAGTTTTTTGGGGTGGTGGCAAGAAAATTGGGATTATATATATATTTCGATTGGTGCCTTTGTGGGTCAGAAAGGTCTAAGAAGTCATGGTGAAAGTCGATAGGCTTTTTAGAAAGAGTAAAACTTGGGTTTAGTATGTAGATTTAGCTAAAGTTAGCTGAGGGTTTATTACTTTCAAAACTGATGATATAGACTTCAAAAGAAGCGATTCCAATTCGGCCCATCACTTCGTAACTCATAATCGTAGTAAATATTATAGGTGGCTCTTACAGCGAATGTATTTGTCAGTTATGACAGATCTAGAATTAACTGTTTTTTTAGCAAGAACATTATTCCATTAAAAATAGTATTAAGACAAAGTTAAGAATTTGTCGCTCATCTTTCGATGATTCATTGAGTTGGAAACAACCTGGACCAAACAGAATGAAAAAAAAAAACATTAATTAATTAATGCAGCTATCACGCATAAATTCCATTATCTTTTTAATAACAGATTCTAATCGAAAACTTTCTTGGATTTCAAGGTTTACTGGGCAGAAAGGTCCCTGCTGCTTAAAATTCTTGGCCTATCCCATAGGTTCTCGTTTATCCCGTAGGTTCCCATAGGTGCTCGCTTCAGTGATAAGAAATAATCACCAAAGGATTTCTTGACCTTCTGGGGAAGGACATTTTAATGCTCGGTTAAAATGGTTTTAGCGAATGGTCCTTGTGCGTGTGTGTGTGTGAGAGAGAGAGAGAGAGAGAGAGCAAAAACGAAAAATGCCAGGAAGCTCAAAATTGATATTCCGTTTAGATACCACCACCGCATCTGTCACGAAGATTTCGGGCAAAATCCATCCACCGGAAATACGATATTAGTTTGAATGGTTGTTTTTTTCTTCTTTTTTTTCATTTTTTCGCGATTTTCTCTAACGATTTTCTTTAAACTTTGCAATACCATCTAAACACATAATATCTATCGTTTTCATTTGATACAGTTTTCTGGTAAAAATTTATTTTTTGGGGGAGTTCTGGGGGAAACTCTAAAGTATCAATTCAGTACCAATATATAGTTTTTTACTATTTGCATAATATTAGTAACATTGATTGAATATCAAATCTGACTGCCAAAATCGGCCAGGATTTTCTTTAAACTTGGGTTGTTCTCTGCACAAATACAAATTAACTTTTATATAAAAGATTGTTCCGGAAAAAAAGTGGTTATAGCTTGGTTTTGTTTGGGGCGTTCCAATTAGATTAAAATTTTAAACTGCCTCTACAAGCTTTAATTGAAACCAGACAGCTCTCCCATAATAATTACACTCAGGTAGACATGGTAACCCCTCTTACCGCCATTTTTTTGGCAAGTCCATCTGTGTGTGTGTGTGTGTATATATATATTATATATATATATATATATATAACGATAATGTAATTATTTTGAAGAAAAGTTTTCTCTTACATTGTATTATAGAAGTAAGAGAAAGTGGTGTGTGAGTGTTTCACACTGGAGTTTTGTAAAGAAGCAGCTTTGAGTTGAGCTTATTAATAGCTTTGTTAAATAGGAAATATCCTCCCTCCATTTCATTGCTTCCATTTTATTTACAAAAATTACACAAACCAAAAAAAAAAACTGCCTATCATATAAACTTTTGTGTTTATTAACCTCAATGAGTGAATCCTTATTTACATATATTTACATATATATATATATACAGAAAGAGAAGACGGGACGAAATATATATAAATAATACGTGTAAGCCCTGCACAGTATGCACTATGCCATGTGTTGAAATGAAGACTTAAAAACCGTTTTTTTATGTATATTAATAATTTCCGTTAGCCTGCATATTTTTTTTTTTCAATTCAAAGTTTATTGCTCATGATTACTTGCCGTCACTACTGTAATTTTTAGCAGTATTACATATGTTGTTATAATTAGTATTACAATATGAATTTGTATAACCATTATTTTTTTTTTTTTTTGTTTTTTTTTATAACAAACAAAACAAAACACAAACAACTTGAAATATAAGTAACTTAAATTTTGCTGTTGGGGGGCGGGGCGGATGGAGGAGGGTGGCAGAGAATTGCTGTGCCGTAGTTTAATAAGTTCCTTTAAGAGAGAAAAAAAGGGAAATAAAAGAAATGAAGAAGCATTCATTCCTTCCAAAAGTTCCATTATGAAGAATAATTTTACTTTCTATTACTCCTACAAAGAGGAAATACTGTAATCTTGTCAAATTTTCGATATCGTGTTTTAACCGGAAATACACGTTCTGAGGTCCCCCTGAGTCCGAAAAATTGGTTTTTAGAAATTGGTCTGCGTATCTATGTGAATATCTCAAAAATGAAAAATTGCAAGAAGCTCAATTTTGGTAAATTTTGTGTAGATATTACCACCGCAACTGACACGAAGATTTCGGGCAAAAATTTTTGCTAAGATAAAGAATCCATCAACTGGAAATGCGAAATTTAACTTTCCTTTGAAGAATTAATTACTCCAGTATAATGTATGCCGTCTATTTAATGTGCATTATATAGACCAACTGGAGAATCAAACCAGCTTGGCGGGTGCTATCCAAGAGTTTGAAGCAGCATCAGGTAAGCTGAATCGAATGAACGTTTTAAATATCTAGTGGCTGTTTTAACGGACAAAACTGGAAATATGGGTTGAAATAGAAGACAGGATAACAATAGGCATAGATGTTTGTGGGCACTGCAGAAGGTCTTCAATTTCCGCGAACTGTATAGAGTGGCAAAATTGATAGTTTCACAAGACCATATTGAGGCCAGAGGTAGCGTATGCCAGTGAAACGAGATGTAAGAAAAGATGATGAAAGATTGTTGAATGTTTGGGAGAGGAAAATCATCAGGAAAACCTCAATAGGCCAGTGACAGAAAGAGAGAAGAGGTGATACAGAATAAGAAAAAAAATTTGAAATTCCAGAACTATACGTGGAGCAGGATTTGGTCGAATGAATTAACAAGCGAGGATTGAAATATCTAGGGCAGTTAATAAGGATGGAGGTATCCTGAATTTTCAAGAAAATGAGGAAGACTGAGGTTCAGATGGCTGGACGATGTCGACTAAGATATCAGGAGTAGTTATAAGGGCTAGATATAAGTGAGCAGGAGACTAGATATAAGTGAAGGACTTGGAGAAGGATTACTTTAGTGAAAGAGAGTGATTGACGAGGTCAAGGTCCTTAGAGGACCGTAGGGCCAAAGAAGAAGAAGAAGAAGGAACATTAGTAGATTTCCAAGTTTGAAGAAAATCGGTTAACCGGAAGTGCGAATTTGAAGAATAGGTTTGTCTTTTTCTTTTATTTTGGGATTCTCTCGAAAACGACTATAACGATTTCCTTTGAAATGGATTACTAACTGCAGAGACATAAACCTATCACTTATTTTTGCAACATTTTTGGAATATAATGTAATGATTTCAAGAGTGGACCTGTCATGGATAAGGCATATATTATGTACCCCCCAACATCTCTATGTTAAGTCAAATGAGTACAACTTTTCAAGTTTAAAGTAAATTTGTCAATAATGACTTTATTATTGACTTTATTGATTGACTTTATAATTGCAGCAAGAGAAAGCCATGCAAGCGTTTAATACATTAGATTTTTATTTCTATTTTTGGGTGAACTTTTTACAAAGTGTTTATAAATAATTGAAAAAAAAAAATTCATTTTAATTATTTAAAAAAACTTTAATATAAGAAAATCGAATGGACCAGTGTGCTCTTCAATAATACTATTTAAAAACCTCCCCTGTTTATAACAATAAAAATAATAATAAAACCTGTAAAAACTTGTTGCATTAATAATTTACAAACAATTATGAAACGGTCGTCCTAGTTGACCACTATAATAGAGGAGAGATAAACAAAAAAGTAAAAAAAAAAAACAAAAAAACAACACACAAAACTACAGTCCTGGTGGACTGTACAGCTTGTTACTTGTATATTTTTTCCTTTTTGTTAATTATTCATTTTGTTTTCTATCCCTAAATCTGTCACCATGGTAACTATCAGGTCGATATTACCGGTTTTTTGCTTCATTTTCCCAATCATAATGCTGTATTAGTTTAATTTTATTGAACTTTTAAAATACATAAAATACGAGTAAAACTATATTTTTGGTTTTGCAATATATTAAAAAACAGTTGCGGTCCAATTAAGGTTCGTGGTTGGAAATCAAATGGATAAAGGAATTTTTTTTTGTAAAAAGCGAATATCGGAAAGGAAAATTGTTTTGGTTCGCGCTCAGCATTCGCCCATTATTCTGAAAACTCTAGTTAAAAATTACTTTATTTGAATATATGAACATGTGAGATTTTATCCATCGTAGCATGCTTTTTTTTCTGATCGCTTTAGGATTCTCATCCATCGTCAGAAAAATGCTGTCAAATTCGTGTAGAAAGAGAGAGCTGTCTTCAACTTTTTGTTTCTGTCACGCACAACACTTCACTTTACCTCCAACTTATGATCAGCAAATCCAAATCAAGATCAAAAGTAGATCTCAATCCTTTGCAATTATATTTTGTTTGGCGATCCATGCTTTCAGAATACCTCCATAAAACAACATTTTATTTTTGTACAATCACTGATCCTCCAAGGAAGAAGCCCCAGACCTTGTACGTAGCAGAGGCGCCTTCTCTATAGACCGTCTTAAAAGAAAATCATAACTAAACACTTTACTGTACATATTCACATCCTGCACATTTCTAAACTTCTCCAAACAACTTTTTTTTTTCTTTGGGCGATATAATGTGCTTAGCTTTATGATCTTGAAAGATTTACTTCACCTAGCTACATACTCTCTTTAATAAAGAATAATCCTTCCAGGACCGACCGTTATTTTCTATAGAATATCATAACACGGAGTATTCATCTTGTTCCGACACTTAGTCGGAACCAAGTATGTAACTTGGCTTCTAAACATTTTCTGGATGATAGCATCGCTGTTTATCAGAAGGTCAATTGGCTGTCTTCTCCAACTCCTCGCTATCGCGTTCTATGGCCAGTTTGTTTAGCTACATCGTGAGTCTGCCAGCTGCCTTAGATCTTTTCCAGTCACAGGTACCCTACATCTCACACTTCCCAGGGAGATATATCTAGTTGTAATATACTCTCTGAATGCTCTTTATTTCGGCTTTACATTCAACTACCAACTACCATTAGATATCATAAAGCAAACGAACTTTACAATAATCTAAGCTAATACACGCTTTCATAGCTCCTCTATGAACAACTATTTTATCTTCACACAATCGTAGATCTTCTAAGGAAGCCATATTTGATTTTCTTGATCACAGAGACTTTGTTGTCCAGTTGATACTTTTATACAATCCATCAAAACAAGATAAATTCGAGTCACTTGCTTGGTTGATCTTTACACCTTTCTCTTTGACGAATCATCCAGAAATCCAGAGTCAAAATTCAACCACCAGTTAAAACTCATTTATTCCAATTTCAGCTTTAATTCGAACTGTACAAGTATGAATATTAAAATTTTTATTACTGCTATTATATTGGTCACAACTAACGAATATTTATTAATTTGAAGATATATTCCCGACATTTGTTTGGCTTTTAATCTGCTATAGGTTGGTTATCTTGTTTTCTTTTTTATTCTTAATTATTACTGTATTCAATTAAAGGAAAAGAAAGTTATATAAATTGCATACATAAATAAAAAATAAATTACCACTTACTAACATCGTTGTTTAAGAAAACCTCTTTGATTGGCTAATATTCTAACCACTGTTAATTTTTTTCTTCATCTTAAGTGAAATTTCAACATTTTAACTTTGATTACATACATTTTGTGATTAACTTTGTAAGCAACAATTTCCTCAGTTAACCAATAATTTCAAAATAGAAAACTACAAATTAAAGTTCACTTTATTTTTAAATTTTCTTTAATAAGTAGGTACATTTGATTTTACTACTTGTCTCTAAGTTATATTTGAAATCTCCAATTTATAAGTTAAATTATTCTCCTCCTCCCCTTTCTGCATCATTCCTGCACTTCTTTTATTACGACTCGTATTGTTAATTTTTAATTTTCTACTTAGAAAACATTTTAAAACAGTGAGTGAGGGAGTGGATGGGGAAGAGTGGCAAGTGAAGTTTTGTAATCTTTAATTATGTCTCCTTTAAGATATTTATAGAGGGAGTACGGGAAAATTAAAGTCCACAATAATCAAGCTTTCAATGTTTTAAGCTTTCATTTTTCTATAAATATTTCAAAAGCTTTTTTTTTACAACAATAAATGTCGTCTTTTTATTTTCTTCTTACGGCTAGCAAAAGAAAATATTGCAATTATGTGAAATTTTCAAACTAGTTTTCATCGGAAATCTCCGTTTTTGGATTCCCTGGGAGGGGTTGATATTATAGGTTTGCGTAATTCACAAAACGGAGAAAGTTCAAATTTGATATGTCGTTCATTGCTCTACGAGGGGACCTGCCAATTAGATAGACTGGGTGAAAATCGGTCAGCCGGAAGTACCACTTTAGATTTCATTTTCTGCAATATCCTTGAACACGGCTCCCACCATTTTTTTCTTGATTTTCACACACAAAGAACTCGTAACTTTTATTTGAAATTCATTTAATTGAAGTTTTATAGTGGATCGGAACACCCCTTTAATTCCAATTTTTCTCCAAAAACAAATCTATCAAATAGAAAAACAAAATCAAAATGTTAAGTTTTAGTCATTCGCGAGAGTAAGTTTGAGGAAAATTTTCAATTCTAACTATATAAATTGCAGGAAGGGAAAGTCGGATAAGTGTTTTAAGTCAGGCTTTTTTTAACGTTGCAAATAAATAACGTTTGTTTGAGCCGTGAACTTTAAACACCCCGCTGATAGGCGACACCAAATGCGGGGACAAGAAATTTTAAAAGGGAATATAGCATAGAGTCATGAGTGGATACAAGAATAAATAAAAATGAGACATTTTCTATGAAGAAGCATCGTTGCTGGAGGCTGGTCAAAGCTAAAAATTTTCACTTAAGAGATGCGTGTGAAAGTGTTTGTGTGTTAGGAAGAATAAGAAGCTGGATTTACCAGAAACGAAGATTTAATAAACAAAACAGGGGAGGCACGTTTCACTATATACATTATAGAGGAAGCAGAAGACCGAGAGAAAGTTACACATATCAATGTGGGAAAATTTTTGCAGCGGTAAAGATCGCGTCAGCAAAATGCAGCTTCGCCGCCAGGAACTTTAGATTTCATTTTCCGGGTAAAAAGTTTCAAATTAAAAATGATTATAATTATCTAATATTTCAGATTAAGAACAGTCGCGAAGTTAGAAAACTCAGTAATTTTCCACACTTTCCATTAATTTGGTTCGTTTTCTATCATAAATTTCGAAATTTTGACGGACCCATTTAATTGTCATTAACGTGTAATATCTATTAGCTACTAATAGCTAATAAATCAAGTTTAACGAAAATATTTGTAGCTATTGTCGAGAAAATTGTGAGAGTAGGGGGGTGGGGGGAGGTACAATCAATCACAAAACCATTCAATTTGTATCGAAATTGAATGTTTTGGTATCTGGTTAAATGCTGTAATTTTTTTAAGAGATACATCCACGATTGGATTAAAAAAAACAAAAATGTTATAATTTTATAATAAAAATAACAATCTGATATGAAGAACCATTCACTCGGCTTTCTCTTACCACAGTTTATATAGTTTCGATTCATAATTTATTATTTATTAATACAGGTTATTATCTAATTACATATTTATAAGGATTATTATCTAAGTTCTTGCAAAGTTCACACGTAACTGAAAATTTATAAATATGCATCCGAAATAAAAATAATATAAAAGTCGTACTTTTGGTAAACCGATTTTCTTCAGACTCAAAATTTTGGCCACAAATTAATTTATTATTAATATTATAAATTATAAATAGACAATAGTTTCGTATAATATGTTGAAATAGCTTTTTGTATGATTAGTTGATATACCAAATATAAAGAAAATTGTTGGAGCTTTCTTTTTTCAAGAAAATCACAAAAAAAAAAATTGAAAAATCTATTCGGTAATTTGGTGCAATCCGGATAGATCTATATTAACCAAAACCCGTTTTTTTTTGTTAAAACCCGTTTTGAATTTCTAAAAACCATATTTTCATACTCAGGGGAACCTCGAAACATGTATTTCCGGTGAAAACTCAGTTTCCAAAAAATGTGACACGATCCCAATACTTCCTCTTATAAGCGTAAGAGAATATTATAATAGTATGAGAAAGTAAAAATAAATTTCTTTTTATTTATTTATTTATTTTTTCAAACATTAAAACAAGTCTACCTTCAAAATATATAAACATTGTAATATATTATATATAAAGTAATATAAAATGTTTGACAAATTCCGGGTGTGAAAGAATTTTATGTATATCTGTATATTATTTAAATCTGTTTATAGTTGTAGATGTTCAACTTATGGACCAATAAAAATTTCCTTGACATCCTGTTAGCGATTAATTGTCCCACAAAAAAAATATGGCTTTCTTTACGTTTTATTTCTTTTTCTTTTTCTCAAAAAATACTAAAAGTTGTTTATCTAAGTAGTTCCTTGTTTTCTTTTTTAGTTGATTTAAACTTTCCACTAAACCTTGGATTCCTGAAGTTAGTAGTTGGGGTTTTTTTTTTGTTTCCAAAAATTTGGTGCACACAGTTTTGTTTTGAGTCAGAATTATTTTTTCATGATTCAGTTAATTCAATATATAGAATTTTTTACCTATCAGTTTGTGCCATAATTACTCATAATCTTCTGTAATATTTATTGATCGAATTTATTACACAGGTAATGAACATTGTTTGATAAAAAATTGACTTTGTTTTATTCGAATATTTTTTTTTTGCGGAAACATAATACTTTTCTTTTTTGGACAAAATTTGTTAAAATACATTTTGATGAAAATATACTACTAATACAATGATAAACTGAGTTGGTTGTTTTAAATCATTGCAATTAGAAAATTTTAATGATTTCTAAGAAGTAAATTGAAGATTAGAGTTTAACTAATCTCCCTCTCTGACTAAGTCTATTATTTATATTAGAATAAATGAGTGAAATTTGAAGTTTAAAGGGAAATTTATCATTTTATACATAATTTTATAAATAGCATTAAGCGAAATTCGTTTGACAGATGTTTCTCAAACAGATTTTTAACTTTAAACCTAAATATACATTATTTGAGAGAAGGAAGTTTCCTCTGTTTTTTGTTAGCTTTATGTAATGGGATATCCGAATCATTAAGGTTTCATAGGATCCGAGGAACGAAGAATCAGACATTAGTTGAGTCAAACATTAGTTCACTCCCCACCTAGGCCAGACTAGCGAGGGAGAATTCTATTGATATATATATATATAGAGAGAGAGAGAGAGAGAGCTTTAGAAGAACAGCTCAGGACAGTTTTACAACAGTCATCGACACCAGCAGCAAACATCAATCTAATTACTTACTAATTACCCAGCCAGTATATCTATCTCTTCATTATTCTCTCGTTACCTTATTCTCTAACGTCTATTAAAAGTGTAAAGTCTGTATAGTTTGTATTATTGATGCAGTTGAAGCTAGATCATTATCCTTCAACCCACAACATATTGATATATACGTATTCAGCATCCTGGGGACCGGATGATGATGATAATGTAAGACTGTCCTGAGCTGCTCTTCTATAGCTGTATCTATATGAATAGAATCCCCCCCCCTATTCTGGCCTAGGTGGGGAGTAACTAATGTTTGATTCAACTAATGTCTGATTCTTCGCTTCTCGAAAAATTTAATAAGTAAAAGACTCATTTTCATTCAGTATTTCTCACTTCTCCTATTGATAGTTTTATTGTTCAAACTTGGAATTTTTGCCAAATATTGAATAACTTTAATATTGTACCTATACGATATATCGAGGCTATTTACATTGTCTAGACCTCACTAAAGCAATTTTTTTTTTCGGTATGATGTGTCAAATAAAAAAAGAGAATATTATACGAATCTATTATCTATTTATTGTTTATACATTCACTTACGATATGAGCAAGTAGCGAATCGTGTTAAATTCTTGAAATTGAGTTTTTACAGGAAATACATGTTTTGAGGTCCCCTGAGTACGAAAAATTGGATTTCAATGAATTGTCTGTATGTAAGTGTGTTTGTGTCTAAACAAAATATCTCAAAAAAAAAAACAACAAAATATCACAGGAACCTCGACCGGAAGTTGTGTGGGACTTTACTGACTTCCTTTTTTTTTCAAATTTTCGCGATTTCCTTTGAACTTTGTATACTGACTATACAATAAATTTCCAATCACTTATATCTGGTATACATTTTTCCATGGAACTTGATTTTGGGTGGAGGGGGGTTTTGCAGGACGGGCAGAACTTAATGTGTGGCTAAAGGCCGTAAGTTTGTAGAAAATCGGTTTACCGGCATTTCGATATTAATATATTATATTTTGGATGCATTTAAATACATTTTCAGTTATATGAGTGATACCTATAAAATTTTAGTGAATAAATACCAAGTTCAAGTAAATTCTAGGAGGGGGCAATTTTTGAGAGAATAGCACAAAACTGGCAAAAAAAAAAGATCATTAAATTAGTATTTCCGGTTTGGTGGATTTCGGCTAAAACCCTCATTCCCGATTTTTTATTTTTTGTTTTGTTTTATTTATTTATTTCTATTATCATAAACAATTTAAACAAAATGTGATGATTTAAATTGTCAAAACATGTATTTCCGTTGATATCATGTGACTGACACAAGTATTTCCTCTCATAAAAGGATTTAGAAAAAAATTAAAATCATACAGCCTCCCTATTACTACTTTAGTCTGAAAATTGAAAACTTACTGAAATTTTTCATAATCATTTATAAATTAATATTAATGAATATTGCAAAAATTTGAATAACATACCAGGGTTTCGTAAAAAATAAAAAATGCATATACCTGTTGAAACATATCGACAGGTAACTTTATCCTTTTTATTGTTTACCATTTTTCTTTTTCATTGTCACTGGTGTGTATGGGTAACGTCTTCTTTTCTATGTATTTCCACTTGATTCCTTTTGTACAAAGGGAAAAACATTCTCATTTTTTTCCCTGTCAGTTTCAGTATTCTGGTTATTTATACTTATTGAATTCCATATATGTTACATATGTTTCTTTCAGTCTACACACTGTAACTGTTGCTCCTTTTATTTCAAATTGTATTCACTTTCTCTTTCCTAAAAAGCATGATAACAACTATTACATTTTCTCTTTTTTATCATCGCTTCTATTTTCTCTTTGAAGAAGATGTGCATAAAGTGAAATATAAGGCTGTTGTAGGGAATGTGAGGATAGTATTTTTACTTTTCCTTCTAGAAGTGATCAAAGAAATAGTTGCTTGAACTGATGTTTTGATTTTGCAAAAATCAAAAATTATTTTTAATATGGGTATAAAAGGTAAACTAGGGTTGTTAACATATTTCTAAAAGTACTAATATAATACGATTTTTTCAAAACATTCACTTACGATATGAGCAAGTTGCGAATCGTGTTAAATTCTTGAAATTGAGTTTTTAAAGGAAATACATGTTTCGAGGTCCCCTGAGTACGAAAAATTGGATTTCAATGAATTGTCTGTATGTATGTGTGTTTGTGTCTAAACAAAATATCTCAAAAAAAAAACAACAAAATACCACAGGAACCTCGACCGGAAGTTGTGTGGGACTTTACTGACTTCCTTTTTTTTTCAAATTTTCGCGATTTCCTTTGAACTTTGTATACTGACTATACAATAAATTTCCAATCACTTATATCTGGTATACATTTTTCCATGGAACTTGATTTTGGGTGGAGGGGGGTTTTGCAGGACGGGCAACATCACGCTTTCCATTAAGATTACTACTTAAATGCAATCTAACAGTTTTGCCACCTATATAATAATATCAAGGCACATTAGAAGCATTACTAGAATTTTAAATTTGAAGAAATCGTTTGCACCGGAAGTGCGAATTT
Source organism: Triatoma infestans (assembly GCA_011037195.1). Lineage (NCBI taxonomy): Eukaryota > Metazoa > Arthropoda > Insecta > Hemiptera > Reduviidae > Triatoma > Triatoma infestans. Next base: position 3,891 of record JAAEAF010014390.1, on the reverse strand, counting down.
TCTGAATAAGTTTCGGAGATTTTTTTGGGAGGGAAATTTTCTCCAACAGCTCCATTGATTTTCTTTAAACTTGGTATTCTATGAAAAATTCTTCAAATATTATCCAGTTTTGTTCAATGTTCATCACTGTTTTTTCGATTATAATGTAAAAATCCACCTCAAGCGATGTGATCACCCATCTGCCATGTATTGGTAAGACTGTGAGCGTTCCACACCAGACTTTTTACTTTCTCTTACCCCTGGTAAGAGGAAATACTGCGATCTGTCATATTTCAAGGGAAACCTGCTTTAATCAGACCTCATCCAATTTTGTTATGAAATTTTCAGCCAAAATCTGGCAGAATATTTTTTTATTTAAAATTCCTAAATTAAATAAAGTGTCCGTAAGATGCCAAGAATTGCTAAACATTCCAAATCCTATTCCAATAATAATCTTTATATATTGCTTGTCTTTAGTATTAAATCATTCAGTCTCAAGATAATTCATGCAAAACTGTCTAATTATAGAGATTTTGTGTAAGAAAATTATTTTTAAATTTAGAAAGCTCCCCATATTTGTTGCTTAGAAAAAATAAATATTATCTAAATGTTAATTTATCGATTACGATGGTTACTTAAGTTGTTTTCCTAATTGGAGGAGGAAGTAAGCATCAATAGAGTTGTTTTAATTTCATATTGACCTTCCAAATTGATAATAAAAACTAATTGTTGAATGTATCCATTCTATCATACACAACACTAACATGCATAACAGAAACATTACCTTCATTTTATATGTAAACAAGTTTCATAAAGTAACAAAACATGTTTAATTCACGTTGAATATTAAAAATTCTTGATTATTAATTACTGATAAATTGTAAAACTAATAATTTTTAAAAATAATATTTAATTAAGGCATTATTCTTTTTTTAATAAATAATTAATTGGATATTCTAGTCTAAAAGTGGTTAATAAATTAATAGAAATAAAAAGTAAAATTGACAAGTCATATTTAAAGTAAACCATAGAGTGGGGGCAATTTATTTATTACGCAATTTGTTTTCGAAAAATATTCAGGGACATTACTCTGCTACACACAGTGTCAGGTCACGCAGTTTCTTTTTTATTTATTTATTTATTCTTTATATTCTTTTTTATTTCATCATGATTTTAATTTATTGTTTTCTTAGGATCGAATTTATTTATGTATAAGATTAAGCATATGTTTTTATTAACTAACTTTAATTTTGGAAAAAATAAATATCAATAATATGGTTTTGATTTTAAAGTTAAAGTGCATTCGTACTCATATTTCAAAAGTTTATGTATATATATGTAAATAACTAGCAAAAAAAAAATTCTAACTATCTATCTAAAGTTAAAATTGATTGTTTTGGGAAGTAATATAACTTTCATAGAGTTTAAAATTTTAAAATCAAGATACCAAAAATCAATGTGTACTGACCCGCGAAATGTCATCCGGGGAGCGGAGAGGTTAGATAATCCGCACCACTTTGAGTTTAGAATGATGTGGATAGATGAAGGGTGCGGATAGGTATATGGTTTTGTGGTAGGTGGCTAAAATTTGCCTGTGGTAATGTTCAATCAAAATGATTGTATACTCTGCTACTTCTACGGCCCTCTCTTCTCACTCGCTATATTGGGACATTGTTGTCGGGTGCCACAAGGTGGTGTATTGTTCGTGATGTTTGACTAGGATTACATCGTGAAATCCCTGACACCCTCCGCAGTGGAGACAGGATGCTTATTAATCGACATCCTGTGTTTATTACAGGAACAGTTTGAAATATTTGGAATATTGGATTTAAATATCTTTTTTACTTCTATTTTTTTTTTTTTTTTTTTAATATTAGCTCAGATTTTCGTCTTTTTTTAAAAGTTCTTCAATGGCCTTGACGTTGTTCTCCCATTTCAAGTTTCACAGTTTAACGAAAGTTTTGGGAACATAAGAAGAAGCTGGGACATAGAAACTTGATTGTTTCTATGGAGAGATGGTTAAGACTCCAGGAGATCTCCTGACGGACTGACTGCGAGACTAATACAGAGAAGAACTTGAATTTCCGGGTTGAGATCGCGTCAGTTTGGTAGAAACCGTCGTTTTGTCCATATTGCAATGAGCTTCTTCAGGGTCGTTACATCTTGAAAGCTAATGGAGTAATGATCCTTGGTAGAATAGGGGACGTGTTTTTCCTTCATCCTCCATAGCGGTTTTTTGGGGAGGGATAATTTTATATTTACTTTCTTTTTCTACTGTAAGAAAAAGAATTATTTTTAGTATGTTAGCATATTTTAAATTTTTTTTTTGTATGTTCCAAAAACGGATTAATAACTTTTTAAATATTTCTCATAGAAGAAACAGTTAGGGTAAATAATGTTCTCTATTAATATGTTGAAAAGCTAAAATTAGAATTCAGAAATATGTACTTAATATAAGTATAATTTTTGCGATCTTGAGAGGCGAGAAACGATGCAATTAGTGAAGGAAGTACTTAAATGCCCTTCTCTATTTTTTCACCAGATGTACTGTTGAATTAGTATCGAACTATTTTATCGATCGTTTTCTTTCTACACATCTAATAAAAACTGCTTTGTTTTCAAAAACTGTTTAGAGAATAATTTTATTGCATATTTGATTTTATTTCTTTATTTTTTTCAATAAGTTGTCTTCTTTTATTTGTTTCACAAGTAAGTAATTAAAAATACTTTTCTAATTGGTATTGTTTCTATTGTATTTGATTACAGGATGGGTTGAACAATTATCTCCAGCTGCTTCATTGTCCGATGCATGTTCTTGGAGGTCAGGCACTCCGTCACCACCTCTCAGTGAGTCAGCACCTAATTGGCTGTCCGCTTCTGATGAAGGCATTGTACTTGATGATGATTTCGATGAACTTCCTAAGAAAAAAAAGGCTGTAAGTCATTTTATGTATATATATATATATATTATCTAACGCTATCGCAGTTTTTTTATTCCTTTTTATATTGCGGCTGTTTTCTTGCACTAGAAAGGATCTTTTATATATATATAATTGCATCTTTTTGGGATTTTAAATTTATTTAACCCCATAAACCCTTAGTGAATTTTCTTTAAACAACTATAGAATTCAGTTTTATTCTGAACCTGTAAACTTGTTTCAATACTCGAAATTCGCTTTTCCAAAGAAAGTGGAAAAGAGTTGTTACACTTCTCTTGTAGCCCATACTTCAATCAAGTTTTTCTTCTGTCAGACCCATGTCGAACTTAAGTTTCTTTACAAACCAATGTAACAGAGTGTCAAGGCCTTTCTCTTCTTTTTTTCTTTTTTGTCACACTATTTCTTTTGTGTTGCTCCGGGCCTACAACAACATTACACTACAATAGAAAAGAGTTACAGTAACTTAGAAAATGTTTACAAAGAATTGGAAATAAAAATACTAGAAAATTGTAGATTTAGATTTAAAATTGGTGAAAAATAATCAATCCATGATGAAGCAACTTGAGAATCTGGTGCCAAACACGACTGTGTTTGAAATTATTTCCTGTAAATTTCGATAAATTTAGGACTAATGTGAATTCTCTAATATTCAGACAGGCATCAATATGGTGTAGCAAAAATTCATACATTATTTTCTGCTGGTTGTACCAAAAAAATAAAAAAATTAAGAACTGAAAATTTGTATAATCATTATTTGAGCTTCATATTATGGACGAATTTCTTCAAAAGAAAAAAACGTAACTTATAATTAGCGAGTAGTGGGAGCAGCGTTTTTATTAAGTAGGTCAGCATCTCTCTCTCTCTCTCTCTCTCTCTCCCAATTCTACTTACGGCCTGCCTGAATATTGGCCAATCACAGACCCCTACTTTTTACTCAGCTGACCAAATTTTGCTTTTTAACTGCCTTAACCTT